>OMLM01020263.1:24498-38558 GCA_900302695.1 Helostoma temminkii | reverse complement strand
GGACATGCTGATTAAAGGTAAAACTTCTTTAAGCAGTCTAGTTGGGATGGGGTCTAAGAGACAGGTTGATGGTTTAGATGAGTTAATGATTAAGGTTAACTCAGCATGATCTACAGGGAGGAAGTGGTCTAAGTAATCTAGAGCTGTTGTACATTCAAGTCTGTCCATTCCAGCTGCAGGGATGATCTGATCAATTTGTTCTCTAATGGTTATGATTTTATTAGTAAAGAAATTCATAAAATCATTGCTACTGAGAGTTAATGACTGTGAAATGTTTGATATCTACATACATGTAGACATATAGAGCCCATCATCCTTAAATAGTAAGATAAGATAACATAATCCCCAACAGATAATTTCACTTGTTATAGCAATTTAAAAAACAAGTAAAAACAATACAGTAGAAACAATAAGGCACATTAAAAATGTTTATGATTGACTCAAATGTTTACTAATATTCTTCTTCTTCTTCTTATTATTATTATTATTATTATTATTATCATTATTAATACAGAACTGACATTTACAAATATATACAGTGTGTACATTGCAGTGTGAGGTGTGTGTGTTTGTGGAAATGATGTGAGTGTATTATTGTTGAGATGGTGCACACTTGTTATATTGTGTATAGTCTAATGGAAGTGGGCAGATCATCATAAAGAGAGTGAGACAGATTGTCCAGGATAGCACTGGTCTTATCCACCATCCTCCTCTTTGCCATAACATCCACACTGTCCAGTTCCAGATTTTGTCTCCTTGATCATCGTGTTCAGTCTGTTACCCTCACCAGCCTTGATGCCACCTCCCCAACATACAGCAACAGCAAAGAACAGAGCACTAGCTACTATGGACTGATCATCTTCAGTAGCTTGTTGTACATGTTAAAGGAACAAAGCCTTCTGAGGAAGAACAGTCTGCTCTGTCCTTTCTTGTAGAGGGCATGTGTTGTATGTACAGTCTCATCCAAAAGTGGTGAAATGGCAACTAACACAACTAACATAGTATAACTAGTGCAAAGGTTTAATATCCTGAAAAGAAACAAACCAGCAACGTGCACAGAACATGAAGGCAAACTAAAATAGCAACAGCTGACAGAGCATTATATACAGTGCTGTGACAAAGTGTTTGTATTTTTTTCTCTCAGTCTGTTCTGTCTCTTCTTGTACAGGGCATATTTTACATTAGTCCTGTGTTGTAATGGCATGTTGTGTTTGCTAATGTGTTATAAAACTTGGCTGTATTAAGTGTAGCTGAGTATCTGGAGCATCAGTAATAGTGGGTTTGTGGGGAACTTTCTCTTGAAACTCTAGTCTGTCTATTCTTCAGAATAATGAAGACTGTTCCAAGTGACAGAATAGCTGAAGGGCACATGCAAAAAATGATACGGACAGACAAATCTAAATTTGTTAGATGGGGTGAAATAGCTGCAGATTACTCCAACAAATTGACAACTTGACTACTGCGAGTGAAGGTTTCTTTGATGAATGCAAAGTGTGGAGGATTCATTTTTGATCCGTCAGATATTTAGAATTTCATTTAAAAGAATATTCACATCCAACTTTTAAATCACTTTGTCACAAATGTTCATATAATCAAGTAGAACTGTGTGCAGTCTATTCAAACTCTTCTCTGTTTGATAGAAGCACCACTGACCACATTGCACTGAAACTTTCCAACGTCAGTGTAGAAGGGCAGTTGTGAGGTAACTGTATGCATCACAGAACATCAGGCATGTCAATGTTGGAATGAAGATGGGTAATAATCTAACCACCATGTATTGTGAGCCAATCAGCTGCAATGGTACCAACTTGTCCCTGTTCAGATTCAGTTTCACCGAATTGCCACCATCATTGAATTTTCTGTTTCCTGTTATGTTTCAGATGATGAAAAATAGTAAGATGTCTCCGAAAACTGACTCCAAGGGCAGACCTCTTTGAAATTTGCTTTGTAAACTTTTGCATGGTGTGTATCTGGGGTGATACATAAGAAGCTGCAGTGATTGGCAAGCTGGCCCCAAAGTCCAGGCAGACCATCTGCACAGCATAATGTTATGAATGCAATGAATTCATTAAGGTTTAGTCAGTGTACAGGAGAATTAGAGAGTGGTCTGTTTTAGGTGGAACCTTTATTGTTATTTATATTATTATTCATCAGTTGTGGATATGCGGTGAAAAAACACATAAAATGATCATGATCATGTATTTTTTAAACACACCATGTAAAAATGCTTAATATTGGTAAAAAACAGTGAAAGAACATTTACCTATTATCTTAACCACTTTTCTTGTTAAGGGGTGCAGGAGTCAGTCGCAGCTGTCATTGGGCAGGAAATGTACACCCAGGTGTCCAGTTAGGGTTAACACAGAGACAGACACACCTATGGGAAATTTAAAGTCATCAGATAACATAACTGCAGGCCTTTATATGGTGAGAGCAAGCTGGACTACTAATGAAGACCAACACCAGTACAGGCAGAACATGCTAATTCAAGACAGAAAGGCACTAGCTTGTCATACTAGTTGTGAGGTGACAGTGCTAAGCACCACACCACACTACCATGCTGATGGATGGACCTTTGCCGACAATACCTCAAACTAGCAAGTCCTGTCACTGTGGCTGCACAACTTTCAGGAGGAACTTTGGATCGTTCTTCCTCACAGAACTGCTTCAGCTCAGACATATTCTTACCACGTCTGGTGTGGATACCTCCTTGAGGTCATTCCACGTCATCTGGGACTAAAATGACTTACTTTTTCAGTTTTTATTGTTTTGTTACAATATTTCAGTCCTGCAGAGAAGAATGTGTTTATTAATTTATAAAGTTCAATCTTTTTGTTCGATCTGAAGTTCTGTCTTGAGTCAAGGTCATGGAGAGGTTAAAACAGCTTTGGGTTAGGAGCACCTCTTTCTGCTGTAAAGAGTGTAGAGAGGAGGCAGCAAGCAGTCAGCTGAACATTTACTTATTTTTAGCTGTACTTTATTTTTTTTTACTTCAGCTTGAACTACTTTTTGTGTGACATTAACAGACACTGACAACATTTTCCCATCAGCATAAATCCTGGAGACGTATTTAAAGATAATTGAGGAAGCTGAAGTGATGAAAGCAACACGTTATCCTTTCAAAGAGAGACCCACGTTTGTACTGAAGTTTAGCTAAACAGGTATAAATCCTGTCAATGTTCTTATCGCATATCTTATCTGTTGAAGAAATGACTGAATGGTTGATGGATTGAAAAAGACACTTAAACATATCAGTTTAGCTGTCTTGTCAGAAGCACAGACATGCTGTGGTGGTGGGAAGGCTGTGACAGCTGTCTTCAGAGAGATGAGAAATTATGTCAGTATTATCAAAACTACCGATCTGCTGAGTGGAAATGACAGGAAGGAAACAGGTTTGCCCACAGTGAAACCAGAGCTTACACATAAAATGTGGTGCCTTAATCCATTTTTATAGACGGTGTTAAAGCAAATGACATATAGGCAGTTTTTGTGGCAGTGTTTGACTGTGGAGATGTCACTCTGGAGGAGTGAGTATTGATACTAGACATGGAGGAAGCATTTCTAGTATCAATACTCAAATTAAGGGACTCAAGTAAAATACTTGCTTAAAAAGTACTCTAGTAGAAGTACTAGTTAAAATTCTGTACTTTCTAAAAGGTACTTCATTACAAAACAAATTTCATGAATTGATGCTGCTGATAACATGAATGTACAAGTCTAGTCCAGATACTATGTTCTACACGTGGCTCATAAAAAAGGCTTCTGCAGAAATCGAACAGGTTCAGGTCTTATGTTTGATTCCAAGGAGAGAACCACTTCACCTAACCTGATTCCTCACTATTTACTTTGAAACCAATAAAACACAACTTTAATACTAGTAAATATTTTCAGGTATTGTCAACGTATTTCCTCATTGTGCTATGAAGTGCACACAAACTTCCATTCATCCATCTATTATCTTGACAACCTTTTCTTCTAAGGCTCACAGTTGGTGCACAGGTCTACTGTAATGGCCATATCCACAGCCACACAAAGTTACGTTTTAACACACTCACCCACAGCACTGTCACATTAGATTTATTTGCAGACACTGTATTTCAGGTTTAATAAAACCGTCACAAATTATTCAGTTCAGACTTTATCAAAACAAGTCTAGTTAGTTTATTACTTTGACATGGCACTGTGTGCTAAATGAAGTGCACACGTTTGGTTAACATTGTTGTCATTTGTTATATTAATTAACATTTTTTTTGTTTTTGAGTTACCTGTTGATTTCTCCGTCTTGTTGTGGTAAAATAGGTGGGTGAGTGTGGAGGCAGGCTAAATACTGATGCACAAGCCAGGGACCAGAGCACAGAACCTTACAAGAAAGGGGGATCTGGGATTATTAATTTGGAGATTTTGTTTATTTGTTAGATTAAAGTGTATATATATTGTACTTCTGTTCCTAGTTTAGACGGCAGTTTTGTAAAACTGACAGACTTGTCGTTAGTTGGTTATGTTTGTCTTTTGATGCAGTTGTATAAACAGTTGAACCTGCAGAGGCACATGGGGTCCTGTATTAGGCAGTAGAACAACAGTGTGAGCTCGGACAGCAATGAGACATGGGCCTAAGACGCTCCCCATGAAATTTTGTGTTCTAATTTTCAGCTGTGTGGTTGTCCCATTTTACAGTCTTTAAGTGACAAACAAACAGAGAATGGGATTTATTGATATAGATATTGAACCACTTTTGGCAGAAATAACCTCAAGCAAGTGCTTCCTGTTGACCTGCACAACAATCACAAGAAACTTTGGACCTTCTTTCTTACAGAACTGCTTAAACTCAGCCTTATTCCAGTGTGAACAGCTCTTTTAGGGTTGTTCAACAGTTCCACAGAGTTTTGGGCTCTGACTGGGCCACTCCACTAGCTGGATTTTGTGTTGCTGAAGTCCTTCTGTAGTAGATTTAGTTTGATGCCTAGAGCCATTGTCTTACTGCATCACCCAGCTTCCCTGAATTCTCCACACATAAATGTCACCAATTTCAGTTTAACAGATGAGCCGTTACCACGGCAACAACTAAATGGGATTATTGTAAACTTAACACTGTTTGGTTTTGTCTATGGAGCTTGAGGTCACAAACATTGCTGAAAATTAGTGCACTTTGAGAGCATGACATCAGTTATTCAAAGCACAAAGAGTACAGAGTGCAGCCACAGAAATGGTGACTCACTGCTTCAGCCGATCTGTGTATTTAACTGTTAACATACTGCTAAAAATACTTCCAGTTCTGTATATTTTGAAAATCTTGCATCTGTAGTACTTGTATTCTATACCAAATTAAAACAAAGTACTGTGATTGTACAATTTACAGATTGTGACCAGACATAAGGACATGTTATATCCAATGAAATTAATGCTCAGGCTTGAAATCAACTGTTGAAATAATTGATCATTCAGGGACCCAAGGGAGAGTTCTTACCCTGCTGACAAAACTATTCCCACCTTTGTGAACCAAGCGTCTTTCCAAGAACAGTACTGCTAGAGGGAAATGAAGCAGTTTCTTATGGTTTATTATAGTTAATGCAAAGTATTCATGCAGGGTATCTTTGTTAATTCTGTACCATCAGGCTGGTTTTGAATTCATTCAGCACAGTAGATCTATTCTACATCTAAATACAAATACTCACATCCACAATTCGTTGTCTATGAATTGAATATGAAATGAAAATCCTCTGGTGGTTCATCAAATGCTACAAAAATATTCACAGGAGCTGACTGCTACTGTGTTAACTCAGCTTATTAACCATACAATGAGTTCAATATGTAAATGAATGTAGTCTAGAGATTGATTGTACACTTATATTCTTGGCTGTATCCTCAGTAAGAGAGGTGTTGACAAGCTAGCAGCTAGCTTCTGGTGTTTTGTGATATGGGAAAATTGGCATATGTTAATTTATTTGTGTTATTGTTTCTGTAATGTCTTTATTGGACTTGGACTAAAATTAATAAGAAACTATATTAAGAGATTTACTATTAAGAGACACGATGAGAACCCCCTTGTTCTCATAGCAATCTTATGTAACACTTCAACAGAAAATTGGTTTTACACTTTGACACTGATGCAAACTGTGAACAGAACACTATTCATCATTGATTTGTATTCTTCATCACCGTTGTTCCTCTGACACTACTCCTTTTATGTGCCAGAAACCAAATAAGCGCTGTGCCTCAATCCATAAATTACCCTTATATAATAGACCTACTATAAAGTAAGTTTAGCAATGTTACATATTCAGTTCAGTGCACATCTCCCAGTGGAGCTCTGGATATCACATCACTATTTCTGTTTATTCTGCAATTTTGGCAAGAACAACACTTTAATTACAAATTCAATTAAAAATATGTTGCAAAGTCCAATATTTTAAACATATCTAACATTCAAAAAATGTCTCTATGGTGCTTTTAAGAAATTGTGAAACTCCCAGAATTGACAGCATTTGACAGATTTCTTTTGCCCTGGATACTCGCATGCTGTAGATTTGACTATGGAAATGCAAACTGCTGCTGGCAGTGAAATACGCTGTTCACACAGTCTAACATTACATCCAGCTGTACAAGAGGTAGAAAGTTGTTCAGTTATTGGCATGTTAATATCGTCTCTGTGACTGATCACTGGGACACTGAGACTTTATCAGTTCTTTATTTATTTATTTATTTTTATTTTTTATTTTGAATGTGGGATTGAAATAAAATGCTGAGATGGGAGATTCGTATAATCCTCAGCCGGTGTCTTTCATAGGATTATTTCAACTGCTTCTGACCTGCAAGGAGGATTAACAATAGAATGCTGGCAAGGTCAAAGAAAGAGGTCAAGACACGGTCATCTCATGGTGTACTGCGTAGAAACCGCACAGCTGGGAATCTTATCTACAGTACATGCTCACTACATGAAGACAGCTTTTGTCACTGAGGACAAGAGATGACAAGTGACTGTTTGCACTGTCTAAGGTTCACTAGCTATTACCTGCACTTACGTAGCTATACTGTGGATGTAGTATAGAGATGTGGACAAAATTGTTGGTACCCTTCTGTTGAAGAAGAAAGTCACTAGTAATAAATAAAAATGTACTAAAAATTGACTGATGAAAATGAGACATTGCTTTTAAATTGTGGTCCAACAGAAGTATTAAAAAGTAATTTTTAAAAAAACAAATTAATGAAGCTGACCTGAACAAAATTGGTGGTACCCTTAGAAAATAATTTGACCACAGGGACATGTTAAACTAAAGTGTGTCCTGTATTTAGCATCACAGGTGTCTTCAAACTTGTAATCAGTCAGTCTGCCTATTTAGAGTGTGAAAAGTAGTCACTGTGCTGTTTGGTATCATGGTGTGTACCACACTGAACATGGACCACAGAAAGCTAAGGATAGAGTTGTATTAGAAAGTTACATTAAAAATTACAAATATCTTAAAAGCTGTAAGACCATCTCCAAGCTGGATGGTCCAGTGAATACAGTTCTACATATTATTCAGAGGTTTAAGGTCCATGGGACTGTAGCCAACCTCCATGGACATGGCTACAAGAAGAAAATGATAACGCAAATGGTAACTAGAACAACTTCCAAAGAGATTACAGGTGAAGTTCATGGGCCTTCCAACAGGATAATGACCGAAAAACACATAGCTAATAATACTAAAAATTGCTAAGAACAAAACTTGGACTTCAATTGCCTCATAAATTACTTTTTAAGCTACCACCTTCAGTGTTTGCATGTGGGTACTCAGTTCCTTTGGCTTGTACACATCCATGACAAGATGAGTCAGTTATAAGTTCAGTCAGTTGCTTGTCACCTCTAAGTACATCCAGTTTAGCTGAAAGATTACACACATACTGAAGCTGCCATGTTTGGATTGTTGCAGACTCATCCCATGTCACACCTCTGAGAAGGCCTGTTTTGTAGGATTTTACCAAAATCTAAGTGACACTAATATAGCAACACCTTAACAGGCACTGGACATATTCTCAGTAACCACTTACTACTTGGATAAATTTATAACGTTCCGCATTACTTAGGTACTCAAGGTACTCAATGATAAAAAAAACTCAAAAAATTCTCAAACTCAAAATACCCAGTTTTTTGACAGACAGTAAGTGCCACTTGGGGGGGTACTGCTGTTCTGGCATGGCAGCTGCATGCTCTCCTACTCCTTGCACAAAAATAACTTGCAAGTGCTGTTTATACATAGAATGTTTTGGTCTTTTACACAAATCAGTAAAATGTCTTATTGTCCCACTGTCCGGCAGCATTATTACAGTTTTTATGGTTGGGTTTAGGAAATCACAGCAGTTTTAAATGCTGATTAAAGTTAGTAAAAGAACAGGTAGAATTGCTGCTTTTATATGCCACCTCAAACAAGTCCACTTGCACTTGACTTGCATGTTTTTCTATGCTCACATTTTTGTCAGTTCATGAATGAGTCCAAGTGGTTGTTTCTGCCACATATAATGGGGGTCTCTCTAGGTGGTCCTAAGATGTTGCATTGACAAGAATGGGACAGACACAAGTCAGTGACGCATGACGCAGCTTACGCATCTTAGTCCTGTTGAATGTGGAGCCGTAACTCATCCTGCAGCTAAATTCATGTCCATCCATCAGAGGATGTCATGCAGAGAGATAAAGGCACAGTTTAATTTCAGAGAACACACAGTATTGAAGAAAAACACAAATGTTCTTCTCTTAAAAATGGTGAATTTAGCATTTTTAAAAGTGTGTTGGCAAGACAAATGTGGATTGCACATTTCTATTGTCAGTAATTGCTGAATTGGAAACATTCTGGGTTTACATCCTCCTGTTGCCTGGGACTGGGATGGGTGAGACTGTCCCTGTGTCACTTAGCATCAACATTAGGATGTAATCACTCCATTCTATGGCCATCATCTGTTTTCTCCACCATAGATATGGAGCAGTAGGCACCTGTTGTTTCGATAATAAAAAAACATGCTAAAACCATCAGCATAAATGAGCAGGTTAGGGATAGACTGTGAAACTGAGAATACAGAAAAAACATATACATATACATATCACCACTGAGTAACAACCCTTATGACAAAGAAGTATACATATACTTCATTCCTTCAAGTATACTTAACTATACTTCAAGTATAGTCAGTATACTATGTACTTCTAGTATACTTGCAAGTATACTATTTTAATAGTTCTTGGGACTAAATTGGCCCATTTTTTAGTTTATAGAAGTATACTTAAAATATACTACAAACTGAATTTTATATATACTGCTAGTGTACTAGTGATGTAATAATAGTATACTTCCTAGATGATCAAAATATACTTCATCCTACTTCTCAGTGATTAAAATGCTCTTCTGAATATTGGTTTATTAGCTTATTAGTTTATTTATAGTATTACTTCCACAATGAAGTATAGCAAGTATACTCAAACACTACTTTATCTAGTATACTTCCGATGTGTACATAAAATGTAAACTGAAAGTATACTTGCTCAGTTTTAGTTTAAATGAAATATACTCGAATATACTTGGGACATGAACAGGACTCGCAGGTGTTGGGAGATTAATTATCACAGGAAAAATAATGAATTAAAAAAATAAATGCTCATTAATCACATTCTGTGGTGCCATCACTAAAACCAATACGGCCACAGCAAAGTCAGTGATGGTATGAAATTATAATGGGGCCATAAGAAGGCATAACGACAGACAGACACACACACACACACACACACACACACACACACACACACGCAGGCACATCCCCTCTTGCTGTGTCTCTTACACACATTGTGTGTCACAATGTGTGTCACCACAAACTGGCATGTTACAGCAACTAAAACTTACATATAAGATTGTATTAATTCATAATGCTTGATTCTTAAGGAAGATATTAAAGATATTAGAATGACTTTTTTAGCTGATTGTTTTTTTTCTTTTACATTTTAGCCAATTTCATGACCTCATTACAAATGAAACCAAACCTGTATCCGTGTATCATTGTATTAATGAAATATTTTTTAAATAAAAGCTTCCCACCTTACTAGCATCTTTGACATAACTATATCGAGACACTATTATTGTACAAGGTACAGATAGTTTATCACATAGCACTCAGCCCAACTCAGAACAGGCTTATAGTGAAAAATATGCCAATGCATTATCAGGAGATTTTAAAGGCTTGCCATTATATAATCTTTGAGCTGACTGTGTCAATCAGAAGGTATTATTTTGTCTGTCAGTGTTATCTTTGTTCTTTGCACTTAGCAAAACATATCCATGGAAAGCATGCCAGAACCAAAGTGCACATATTAAAAAAACTAGACTAGATCAGAAGGATACCTGAGCACACTTATACATGTGAGTAAGTGTGAGAACTGTCCCCTCTACCTGTAGTGGAGCTGTTTGTGGGGTGGATTGGAGTTTCAGTCTGAAATCTGTTGAAAAAATATTGCCCTGATCCACAGTCCCTTCAGTCACTTGGTCTGCTGGTCTTGTTGCCAGTGACGGTGACAGCGTTTATTTATTTATTTAAGTAATTTCTTGATTCAACGGGTCTAGCAGTCATCAGACCTGTTGGGAAAAGGATATGGAACTCAACTTCCCAAAAATTTAGTTAATCACAGTTCATTCATGATTTAGCAAGGGGGCAATCACCTTTTCACATAGGGCCAGGCAGGTCTTATATCCATTAATAAATGAAATCATCATTTCAAAACTGCACTTTGTATTTAGTGTACTCTGATTATCTTTGTTGTGGTATTGAAATTTAACTGTTAACTGTGACAAATAAAAAATAGGAAAGGTGGCACCTTTCACAGCACTGTATATAATGCTCTGTCAGCTGTTGATGTTTTAGTTTCCCTACATGTTCTGTGTATATTGTTTAGTACACCAGTGGTTTGTTTCTTTTTCAGGACATTCCAAACTTTATAGTATATATATAGCTATGCTATATGTTTGCATAGTTGTGTTAGTTGCCATTTTAATGCTTTTGAGTGGAACTGTACATACAACACATGCCCTCTGCATGAAGGGACTGTTCTTCCTCAGTCAGTCATCAGTCTATATGTCTATAACAGTCTCTTTGTTGTTGTATGTTGGGGAGGTGGCATCAATGCTGGTGAGGGCAACAGACTGAACAAGCTGATCAAGAAGCAAAATCTCTGGTAGGACTGGAACTGGACAGTGTGAAGGCTGTGGCAGAGAGGAGGATGGTGTCCAGTGCTATCCTGGCAAATCCATCTCATCCACTTTATGATGATCTGGCCACTTCCATTAGACTATACACAATATAACAAGATGACTATAACAAGATGTGTGCACCATCTCAATATTACACCAATTGTGTTGGAGAGGTAGCATCAAGGCTGGTGAGGACAGCAGAATGAACAAGTTGATCACAAATGCTAAATCTGTAGTAGGACTGATTCCACAGACTCATTCCATCAAAAAGCAAAACAGAACGCTTTAGGCAATCTTTTGTGCCCACTGCTATTAGACAGTGTGCACTGTCTCAAGAATAGTAAGGTAATTTAATCTTTCATTTCTTCTTGTTTTAATTACTCTGTTGTGCTATAACACCTGAATTCTCCCACTGGGGATCATTAAAGTATTCTCTTACAAAACTATTATCTTAGCAAACACCCTGTTAATGACCATTCAACTTTACCATAAAAGTTAACTGATTTTGGCACCCTTCTCATTCAGAACACATAGAAGCATCAGTTATTTTTTCCCATTCAGCACCATAGAAGCTGGTAAATTATGGCTGGGACAAGGATCTACAGTCCATCAGTCTCTCCTGACAGGAAATCCAGCCCACACACAACAACATTACTCAGTCTGCTGAACCCACCTACTATGTTTTCATTATTGGTCCTCTGGTGACAAGTCCCCTTGCGGAGACCCTGTCACTAGCTGTTGTCAAGTGTGCAGTAGAGAATGATATAGTTATAATTATTAGAGTGTTCCTCAGGAACAACTTAACACGAGATAATTGCACATTTATGCAGTCAGCCTTTTTTCTTCTCTTGGCAGCCATCCTGATGCCTACTTTTGGCGGATTGCCTGATTGAGATATTTAATACCTTCTCCAGAGACCTTTCACGTGTCTACTCCAACCACAGGTCAAACTGTCAACTTCATGAGCAAGATCTTTAATGATTATGGCATTTACAAAAAACAAAAAACCCAATTTCAGTGTTACCCGGCCAAGTTTCTGTGGCATGTTCTGTATGATAAACCCCTGTGCAGTCTTTAAACTCTTAAATGTTCCTCCAGCTGATTATACAGTAGGTTTCACTCTTATGAGCTTTATTTAATGTTACATACACACATCACCATTGAGATGTGAGTGTTTTCAGGCAGAATTTGTGGTTGGTATGTTGAGATAAGTTTAAGTAAGCGGCACGGTGGTGCAGTGGTTAGCACTGACGCCTCACAGCAAGAAGGTCCTGGGTTCGACTCCCGGGGTTAAAGATAGACAAGCTCATAATGATGCCTGAAATAATGTGAAACTGACAAAAGTAAAAATGTACTGTACTGTACTGCCACACTGTCTGTGTGGAGTTTGCATGTTCTTCCTGTGTTTGCATGGGGCCACTCCAGCTTCCTCCCACAGTCCAAAGACATGCAGTTAGGTTAACTGGGGACTCTAAATTGCCCATAGGTGAGAGTGTGCATGGCTGTCTGTATGTGGCCCTGCAATAGACTGGCAACCTGTCCAGGGTGTACCCTGCCTCTCGCCCGTAAGCTGGCTAGGATAGGCTCCAGCACTCCCGTGACCCCTGCGGGGACTAAGCGGTATAGAAGATGAATGAATGAAGTTTAAGTAAGTCCTCATCATTATGGTTACAGAAAGATAGTGGTTTTGTTTAAAGGTAAATTAATATGCTGTGTATAAAGATTTTCTAAAAAATCATGCAAAAGCCACTTCTTTTAAATAAATTTATATGGCTTTCCTGTTTGATAGAATTGAGTCCCAGAACGGTCCAGTCTGGATTTCCCAGTCCAGGGATGTGCCTGCCATTGCAGTGTGAAACCACACACACACACACACGGTACCAGTAGCTCACAGTGGACAGTGCTCACTGTTGGATACATGGATGAACACATAATGCTCTCTTCTATCCTCTCAGGATAGACGACAGTGGATTTATTTGGTTTTGTGTGGAAGGGTCCTCACAGATGATCACAAACACAGACATCGCTTTACTATATCAGTGGGAACCTGTTCAGCCCTGCAGGATTCTATTAATGATGGAGCTCAAAGATGGACTGATTCTCGCTGTCTGTTTCTTAGACCTGAGTTTACTTCAAAGATGGAATCCATGAAGTGTTACCATTGATCCATCCATCCATTAGTCCCTGTAGGAGTCACAGGAGTGCTGGAGCCAATCCAGCTGTCATACAGGTGAGAGGCAGGGTACACCCTGGACAGGTCACCAGTCTATCGCAGGGCCACATATAGACAAACTGTTACAGTTCCCCCCTCCGACCGGCTGAGGCAGTGTCCCTGGAAGTCTTTGTATTTTGGTTGCCTTGTTTTGTTTTTTCTCTCGCTTCCAGGGGCATGTCTCGGCTGGCCGGAGTGAATTCAGGTGTGTGTTTTTAGCAGCTGTTTTGTGTTAGCTAATCACGGTGTCTACTATTTAAGTTGATCTGTTTTGTTAGTCCTTTGCTAGTGTGTCACATGTCTGCCTCGTTTGTTCCTCGTTCCTACCACTTACCTTTTCCCCGACCTCTAGCATTTTTCTCCACGTGTAGTAAGAACTCTTCAGTGTAGTTAGTTAGTTAGTTCCAGCCTTGTGCTGCGGTTTTTGTTTATCTAGTTAGTTAGTTCCAGCTCTGTGCTGTGGTTTTTGTTTTGTTTACTATCTAGTTAGTTCCAGCCTGGTGCTGTGTGTTTTGTTTTGTCTAGTTAGTTCCAGCTCTGTGCTGTGATCTTTGTTTGATTTGTTTATCAGTTAGTTGGTTCCAGCCTTGTGCTGCGTTTTGTTTTACGACAGTAGTTTGCCTGCCTTTTGCAGTGTGCCCTGTTTT
>OMLM01020263.1:11038-24478 GCA_900302695.1 Helostoma temminkii | reverse complement strand
ATGTATTACCCCTGACTTGAATCCAGAAGAAGCTTTGGAGTAATTTAAAGCTAAAGGCAGAGCAAGAAAACAGCAGAAATCATCAATGAAGAATGGATGAACATGGAAGTGAGTGTAAAGAAATTCTGCAGCAAAAACAAAAATTTTGTTGCCATGTAAAATATTTTATTACAGTTGGTTTAGTCGTTTTTTTATTATTATTATTATTATTATTATTATTATTATTATTATTATTATTAATTGGCTTCAACTTTTCTGAGGCTTTGGTTAAATGGACAACACTGAAGTGGTATTAACCAGGGGTGTTCTTTATTTTGATATGCACTCTAACTTCTGTTGTAGTCATAAATATTGTTATTTTTCCCCCTTTATTATGTTTTTATTGTCTTCACTCCACCTCTTTAATTATTTAAAATATACCTTCATCTATTTGTTCACGCTTTGTCCTTTCCATTTTAATTCCCTCATTCCCATCATTTTCTCTTCTTCCTTACAATCCTTCTCTTCTTACATGCCTCTTTCTTTTTTGCTTTCCATATAGGGACATTTCTTCCCTCCCCCTTTCCCTACCGTGTCCACTTTCTGTGTTCTTTTCTTTATCCACGCGTTTACACATGCACACGCATTCACATAAGCATCACCCAGACAAGAAATTACAACTGCAAATTAGTGAATATCTACTCAGGTGCCGTCATTACTCATATTTGTCCTTTAAACAAAGCAAGTTAAAATCAAACAAATGAAGTTCTTTTTTATACACATATTTACATACGTACACAAGCGCCATGTGTGCAATTAGCATTGGGAAAACACAGGGGGCGCTATGAAACAACCAGTACCATGGTGTAAGGAGAGCATGTTTTATGTCCTATATTGGCTACAAATCTTTAAACTTTGTCCTTTGTCACTCTTCAGTCTGCTTATAGGTTGTCTTCCTTCTTCCTTCTTCTCTTCTCTCCTTGTGTCTTTCACTCATCTCTTTTTGCTCCACCCTTTCTCTTACTTTCCTCTGTTTATCCTTCCTCTCCTTATCCTTCCTGCCCATCTCCATCATGTTCTTCTCTTTTTTTCCAGCCCGTCCTCTTTGCCCTTTCTTCTCCCTCCCTGCCATCTCTCTATTCTTTCCTTGCTTGCCTTGTTTTGTGAGACTTAACGATGCTAAGCGCTTGGAGATAAAGGAGGGGGAAGAATGAGTGTGAGGCATCGTTGGCTCGGTTTTTACATGATCAAGGTTCTTAGAGTCACAGCTGAGGTCACACACTGTGTGTTTGTGTGTATGTGTTTGTGACATAATGTGAAGTGACATGCATACAGTGCTGCTGAGGGGTTAGGAGGTTACAGAGTTTCTTATTCATGGGAGAGAGAGAGCGCGCTCAGATGAGAGAAATGAAAATTAGGGAGAAATATGGAAGCAAAGGGGAGAATTGGAATAGAAAGTAGAAGTAGGGATGGAATGGAGAAGAAACGGCTTCTTAATGATTCTTGATTCTTGAAAAATTTGAAAGTGGAAACCAAAGTAGGGGGGTTAGGGGCAGATTAAGATTAAGAGGACAAATGGTGAATGAAATAGAAAACGTAGAGAAACAGGGACCGAAAACTAACAGAAAAGGACGAGAACATGTTGGATGGATAGATTCAATGGAAAAATTAACAAACTATAACCATTCACATTTGAGAAGAGGTGTAAAATGAATAAGAACAATGAAATAAAAGTGAAATTTAAGGTGCTATAAAAAAGATGGATAAAAGGAGAGAATATCTGACAGAAGGTAAATACTCAAAGAGCAGTGGGACACGACGAGTATGAAAGTGCAACAAAAGTAGCCATGAAAAGGAATGGAGGATATAGAAAACCGATAGATAACATTAAAAAAGTGGTCTGTAACACAAACCAAAACTATAAAATTATGAACTGAACAGAAAGCTAAAAAGATTCTTAAAGAAAGAAAGCAAACTTAGAAGACATTAAATAGGCTGGGGAAAGGATAGAGCAGACTGGAATGAAAGGAAATGAGGGGTTAGATGGCAGGGAACTAGGATCAAATAAAAGAGGTGTGAATAAAAAGACAAATCAAAAGTACAAGATAAGTATACAAGGAAGAAAGGGTAGAGAAGAGAGCAAGATACACGGTTGAGAGCAGCGATTAAATAAAAATTAATGGTAAAGTTGAAAGCACAAGGAAGTGAGGGAGAGCTTAAGAAGGAGGGATTAGAGATTAATAAAGGGAGGAATTTCAGGATTGTAACAGATGAAAAGAAAGGGTGGTATGGATTAAATGAATACGATCCCCAAGGAATACATGACAAAAGATGGAAGAAGGTTAAGAAGGAGACGGGAGATCACACGACAAATGTGAGGCAAGAAAACATGAAAAAAAACTGATGTGGAAAGGCTACAGAAGAAAGAGACAAAAGTGTGAAAACAAGGAGGGTTAAAATAGTCTAATAGTAAGTTAATAGCTGGATGGTAGAGAGAAAGGGATTATAGTGGGAAACCAAGAAAGAGTGACCACTACACCACCGTGCCACCCCTGGAATTATTCAGCAATGAAAATGTGTTGAACCACCCAGAATATGTTTTATAATCTCAATTTTTAGTAGCCATTTTTTTCCTTAGATGGAATAGATAAGAAAACATCTTGGAGTTCCCAGTGGTGTTGAGTACTTGGTTGCTTTCTTCTTCACTCTCTGGTCCCACTCATCCCAATTAGGGTTTAGTTCTGGTGATAGTGAAGAGTGAAGACTGTGTCATCTGTTGTAGCTCTTCATCACTCTCCTTTTTGGACAAATGCCTCCAAAGATGGTCCCACTAAGTACAAACTGGATGGGATGGAATGTCGCGGCAAAATGCCATGGTAGCCATGTTGTTAAGTGTCCCCTCAGTTTTGACTAAGTCACCAACGGCATTACCAGCAAAGCACGCCAACACTATCACACTACCTCCTCCATCCTTCACAGTGGGAGCAACACATTCAGGAACCATATTACAAAATCAAAGGGGATAGAACCAAAAATCACAAATTTGGACTCATCAGACCAAAGGACAATTTTTGGATTGACTGACCTTAATTTCCTAAAGTGACCCCTTTTCCATGAAGTGCCATAATATAGATTTGTACAGTAGATGCAGGTACCTTAGGCAAGAATTGTCACAAATTAATTATTGACAAGGCACTGAAAAAACAATTCCAGGTGACAGACTCATGAATCTGATGAATGCCATGACCCCTATTTTGTACCAGGACCATCTGTGTTGCGTTCCTGCTTTGATACAGTTTTGTTCTGTCCTCCGCATGGCGTCATTCCCCATTGGAAGCGTTTCAGAAGCAGAGCGACTGGTCATCATTCTGAATTTTCCTTTATTTTGTCTTTCTGTAGTTAAGGGCCTTCTTTGTCTGTTTTGTGTTGACAGTTGTTACTTCCTACTTTGTGCTGCTATTAACTTCTGACTGTACAGTTGAGTCATTATGAACGACATAGATCAACGATATGTGGTCGTGTCTTAGTTAAAAAATATTAATTATTTTACCCACATAATTATTTTGTATCTATCTAGGCTATAGTTCACCTTCAGTAGATGTTAGCAGGGGGAAAACCATTGTTTCTCGAAAGGTTAGAGAGGGGAACAGAAAGAGGAAAGCACAACCTCATTGATGGGATTGGATTTAAGTTTTTCAGAAGCACCTTCCGTCACAAATGGAAACAACGCATAATTTTAGTGATGCGAAGAGCGTAGAGCACCGGTGATCAGCTGCAGCTGCCATGACGCTGCCGTTCTGTGACTCTGCTGGCCCTGGTGGAAAATAGGAGTGAGTGTGCCAAACCTAAATACTTTGGACAATCTCAACTATAATAGAATTATTTCATTATATTATTTTTAGTTATTTAACGTGTTTAATTGACTAGATAATTCAATATTGGCTTTGTATTAATGTCAGTGTCGCCAGTAATAATTTGCAATGATGAAAATAATAAAAACAAAATACAGTTCATTGAAGGAGAAGCTGTGTCCAAACGTTTGACTGGCAGTGTACAACATGTCACTCTAATTTGTACTTTGCAGCTTACAGTTCTGCTCTGAGGTATTGTTTTCAGTCCAAGATTAACTTACAGTGCATTTTCTAGGAGTGATTCTGACTTGCTTCATGAATATGAGCCCAGAAAGTGCTCACATGGATTGTGTTCATGACAGCCATGTTATGAAAAGCACTAACAAACGATGACCTGGCATTATAGGCTTCATATCGTACCACCCTATAATAAAGTCAACCTGAAGTTTAAAAAAAGGGAGAGACAGGATATGAACATAGGAAAAAATAATGAAGAGGGAGGTGAGTGAGGAGTGAAGAGATAAAAGGTTAATGTAGCCGATAGCTTCCCAGTTGAAGAGCAGGACCATGTCTGTGCCATGGAGGTCACTGGAGATGGCAGGCATGTAATCCGTGCTGTGGTGTGTATGGCCTAGAGTTTGTGTATGTGTGTCTTGACGTAAAAGAGATTAGCTACAGGCTTGCTTTCTCCCTCTCTCTCTCTCTCTCTCTCTCCTCGGCACTCCTCTTTTCTCTTGTTCCCTTGCTCAGAATACCAGTCGGCTTGTTTATGGGGGCCAACTGACGCCAGGACCCCAGCTCACACTCCGTACGACCCCGACACACACACACACACACAAGCGTCACCTTGAGTTCAAAATCCAACAGTTCTCAACTGTTCTCAAACATGCCGGCGAGGCTGGGTACAAACAACAAATAAACACACACTCATGCTGTCACATTCATGTTCAAAAGGACAAACACAAGAATCGTCATACATAGACACACACACAGGAAACTCAGCTTACATCCAAACACTGCAAAATTTTTGCTCTTTTACACACACACACACACACACACACACACACACACTCTCTCTGTCTCCCATATTCACACTTGCTGAATTTTGCTCTCACAAGTGTGCACACACACTTTCTCTTTTTCAACAAGACCCAACGACATGACTCTGACACTCTACCCTCCCCTTCCCTTCCTCCTCCTCCCTTCTCCTCCCCAGGCTGTCATTTGTCTGCCAATCTATCCCAATGCATAGCGAATCTGACCAGGTCTTTTATTATTCCCTTTTTCACCCTCTTTTTTTCCTCCTCCTCCTCTCTTCCCTCTCTCTGGGGGTGGACTGGGGGGGCGGGTTTGTATTTTCCCACAGGTTTTGCCAGAGCCGGCCCGGTCGCAGGCTTCCAGGGTGACACATTGCTTCTGGCCTTCAGTGACTTGAGACAAGTAGGTCTTTGTCTCCCCCGTGGTCCTCTCTCCTTCTTTTTCTCTTTCTGTGTTTTTTTTCTTGCTCCACTGTCTTTTTTTTCTACCTCCTCTTCCTCCCCCTTGTCCTTTTCATACATCCTCCCATCCTCACTTACACCCCCAAGTCCTCCTCCTCCAACACTTTCTCCTCCTTGTCTTCCTCCTTGATTTGGTTTTCTAATTTTATTATTATGTTGTGTTTTCTATGCTTTGCTGTTTTAGTTTAGAACATTATCAATTTTGTTTCTTCTGTACCTTCCATCTAATTAATTTTTTAATCATGTATTCATTGTTCCTGTTTGGTGTTATCATTTTGAACCTATCTTGTCTTGTAAAATTCTTTATCCTAGGTTTCATCCACCAAAAGCATCTACAGTAATGCTCCTTGTTTTGCTCTTGCTAAATTCTTTAGTTATTGTTTCCTTCCTTCTTTATCCTTTAATAAATGTTATTTTTACTTGCCTTAAATATTCAAAGATGCAAAAGATGCAATGAGGCCTCAATAGAGAAACTCAAAAGGTAAAATTTGAAAATGAGAAATCTATGTAAAAGCTCAAAACATAAATCATGACAAAGATGATTTATGATCTTCATGTAAGTTTTAATAGATGATCTTTTTGTCATTGATTTTGTCATAGAATCACTACTCGCACTGTTTGTTAATTGAAAAAATTCACTCATCAAATGTGATCAGAGGTTAAAGCGGATCATTGATTCAGACGTACAGTTGAGAGTCTCTGTGTAAAGCTCACAGTTGGATACTGTTAGTGATGGAACTTAATTATTGTCAAATTAAAGTGACGACATTTGTCTATTTGCAGTGCAAACCACTGCAAATAGACTGTCTTCCTCTGTGTGAAATTAAATTTGCTGCTACACAATCCATGACCTTTGCTGATCTCTGTTAGCAAACTGCACTAAGATTGCACTAACATTTTCCTCCTGCGTATGACCAAGAGTGTCTTTGCTACCAGGATTCCCTTTTTCTGGTTGTGTAGTGACTTGTCCTTCACTCAGACAATAGATGCGAGTATACTGGAACAGTATCAGATTTGTTAAAGACTTTTATTATTTAACACAGATTTGAACTTCAGTAGCTGAAACATCATGTCATATGTGTCATGTTGCCATCTGCTTGATTAAAGACATCCAGCTGACCTGGATCTTTAGACCTGATATTGGGAAACCGCTAACTGCACGAACACTGTGCTGGCGCATCTCATTTCGGGCCCTGGGAAAAACAGAGTAGAACCAGTCGGAACAGCAACAGAACTGGGAATCCAGGATGTGGGGCGGAGTGTGTGTCCATAAGCGCGTGTGCATTTCAGTGTGTTGCTGTCGTATTTCGACGTTGCGAAAAAAGCATTTGGCAGGCAACTGCACACAGGCGTGAAAGTTCATGTAAGCAAACTTGTTTGCCATCGCCGTTTTTGAGTGTGTTCTTTCGGCAGAGACTTTCGGGTGAGTGTTTGTGTGTCTGTCATCGTTATGAATGTGTGAAACTAAGCGGAGTATGTGTGTGTCTGTCATCGTTGTTGAATGTGTGAAATGGGGCGGAGAGCCCAAGTGAAAGTTTGTGTGGCTTTTCTGGCTGCTGTGTGTTTGTCGTTGTTGTTGTGAGAGCGGGTAGAAAGTGTGTGTGCTTGTGAGTTTGAGTGCATGACACTGAGTGTAGAGAGTGTGTGTGTGTCCGTTGGTGTGTCATCACAGTGAATGTGTGAAACAGGGCGGAGAGCAAGTCAAAGTTTGTGTGTCTGCTTGCCTGTCTTTGATGCATGTGTGTTTTTCGTTGTTGAGTGTGTGAAAGTTGTTGGAAACAGTGTGTCTGTATTTTGGTGTGTGTGTGTGTGACAGCGGATGACGGATGGGCCGGCAGGACGGAGCAGGGGACGATGAATGAGGTGACAGACAGAGACGGATAGCCCTTTATCCCTCCGTCACAATCCCTCTTTCTCTCTCCCTCTCTTCTCTTTCTCCGCCTGTCGGGATGATGCAGTGCCTCTTGTTTTCTTGCTCGGAGGAGGAGAAGGAAGGGGCAAAGATGGGGAGAAAGAGAAAAGAAAAAAATTGCATTCATCCGGCATCAATGTTTACTTCAACCCCCTCCTCTTTTTCTTTCCTTCACTTTTTCCTCTTTGCCTCCTTTGCTACCGCTGCTTGCTCCATCCTCCTCTTCCTCTGTCTCCATCCTCTCCTCCTCTTCCCCTTCCCTCCATCTCCTCCTCCAGCCCCCTCCTCCTTCGTCTTTCTTTTGCTGATCAGAATCAACTCCATCGCTCCTTTTGGTGTTATTCAGCTCCTTTGCTCTTTCATTTCTATCTCTTTCAGCCTCTCATCCATTGTTTTTTGTAACCATTCTTATCATATCAAAAGAAGCACATTCCTCCCACCCCCATACATGCTTCCCTGCGTAATTTCTGTGTGTACACATCTGCCAGAGTGCATCTTTTTGTGTGACATCCACATTCTTTCGGGTAAATTTTTCATGTTTAAATGTCAACCTGTGAGCTTTCATATGTGCACATTGGTGCTTTAGTGTGAATGGCCGATAAATCACGCTGACGGGGCTGTTTGTTGTGTCGTTGGGTCCCGGTGTTCTGGATGGTTCTGGGGTCCTGGGACAGGGCCGAGACAGGAGTTCCCCTGGGACACTAACATTTACTGACTCGCACACACACACGTGCATGCTTAGATGATTAGATAGACAATTATAGCGCACAGAGAAGAAAATATGATTTGTCTGAGCAGTGTCAACACTTGTGATGTATGGGAATATATCACATAGTGTAACAGCACCAAAGTTAGCTGCCAATCCAGTCCCTGAGTTTCAGGTTGATCTACTGACTGATCTAAACTGGTTAAAATGATGGTTTACACATTGGACCTAAAAACTTTGACTACTTTGACCAGGTAACAAATATTAAACCTGCAACATTAAACCTTTACCTTAATATGATTAGCAAAACTAGGAAAAAATAGGTAACAATACAAAGAATCAATAGCAGCTTTTGGTTCTTGACAATTTCAACACTTGGTGCAGCAGATGCTTTGTAGTCAATACCAAAGGTTTCATACCCAGCCCTTCATGTCATTGTTTCTCTTTGAGCAGTGTCTGAAGTTCTTTCCATTTGGCCACTAAGACAACATGCCCCTTCCTTGCTTTTACAGATGGGAAAGTTCTCAGGTTCCTTTGGGATGTGGTAAAAATACCCATGTCCCATCATCAGTGTGTATAAAGTACGATTTTAGTCAGGTATACACTAAGCATTAATCTACATGGCAAGCATTGTTTTGGCAGTTGGCATGCATGAAAATCATACTCTTGTGTGCACAACTGTTGTCAGTCTTTCACAGTGAGTTGAATGATACTTACTAAAATGTAATACCTAATCACTAAATTTTTCCTGTCCTGCCACTGTCTACAATTGGTGAAAATTTGTTGTTCAGTTTTTGGTTGAGTTTCCATTTCCTTTGTGCACTGCAATTTTCTAACTTTCCAGTGTGGAACGACAGACTTCAAATCTGCTTTATAGCAATACAATCTGAAAAGTCACACCGGTGGGTAGTTAACTAACATGTAAGTTTAAAAAAAAAAAAAAAAAAAACCTTTCTGCAAAGAGCATAATGTTGAGGTGCAGTACTTACTGTACTTACTATAAGAGAATACATGGTTTCTCTGTTCAAGACTTTGCCAAAGTAAATAATACTGTCTACTATTTTACACTATTGAAACTTTATGATCTGACGAACATCTGTCGCTTCCATATCCTTGTCGAGTTACAGAATACAGCACCTGGTTTTCAAAGCTCTTTTATGGTTTTGTCTAATCTCAAGAAAGTGAAACCTTAAACCGAAGAATCCACAGTTGATTTGTCAGGCTTTTTTTGTCTTTCTTTTTTCAAAGCAGATTTGATTTTTTTTCATGTTGGACTTTATATTGTATTCCAAATGAAGTGCAATATTTACCTTTCATTGCAGATTGAAATATGACCAGGGTACCGCTGTAAGTAGTTACTGTCAATTCAACTGTTGCCTCTTTTAAATTAATCGGATAAGTTTAGTCCATAAAATGTCAGAAAATAGTCCAAACACAACTTCTCAGAGCCCAAAATAACATTTTAAAATAATTTTTGTTTTGTTTTGTCTGAGAAAGAGTTCATAACCCAAAATGTTCATGATGATTTAAAAGAGAAGAAAACTGTAAATTCTCACATTCAGGAGGCTGGAACCAGTTAATGTAGGTTTATTGTCACAATTGTTGTTGATTAACTGCTGCAGCTCTAAAATGAATCTTGGACAAATTATCTGCAGAAATACCAAACAGAATGCAAAGTTTTGGTGATGTGAGAAATGAACCTGCTAAGTATGACACCCATGGCAGACTTTGTTTAACCCTTTCAGTGGAACAAATGCAGCAACACAGGCCAGATCTTTCACTCTTTATGGAAAACTATTTTGTGTCTAGAAAACTGTCTAGAAAAAGGCTGATTCACTGTAACAAGCTTATCTGAGCTGTCAGCAGCTTTCCCTTGTTCTCTACAATTGCAAAATCATTTGGTGAATGTAGGAGGCTGATTGTGTTAGTGTGTGTGCACACTCCCCAGGCTGCCCTTCTCCACAGATCCTATCAATCCTCCTATATTTAGAACATTCAGAAGTTTGTGGTTACTTCAAACCTTTGGCTGGCTCTGCCTTGAGTGTATATGTGTGGGTGAGAGAGAGAGAGAGAGAGAGTGTGTGTGTGAGTGTGTTGTGGTGTGGCGGCCCCCCAGAAAAACGCTTGCAACAGTAGATTCCACTCATCTCCTTCTCCAGTCCATCGGAGGCCAGAAGTGCATTCTTCCACCTTCTGTCCTGTGTGTGTGTGTGTGTGTGTGTGTGTGTGTGTGTGTGTTTTCTGTCTTGATTGGTCTGGGTTCATTCCTTGGTTGACCACAGTCAGTCAAATTCCTTTCATTCATCTGTCTCTTTTCCTTTTCTTTTTAGATGTCATCTCTTTTCCTCTCTACCCCTTTTTACTGTCTCTTATATTTCTTCTCTTTGTTTTCCCTTAAAATCTGCTTTATTGAACCTTTAATCGTTTTGCATTATAGTTTGCTCCTCTTACTTTATTTATGTTTATGCACCAGTATATATATTTTGTCCTCTCCCTTCTCTGCTTTTCTCTTAACTAACTTAACCTTTTCTTAAAGAGCCTGTATTGTGCAAAACCCACTAACTAGTAATAATTTTTTCATTTATTTGACTTTCCAGTGTATGTAGGAACACACCAAGTAAGATTGAAGAGCATTGTATCTTTTTTTTTTTTTCTTCATTTTCTTGTTTTCCGTAAACCAATGAGTGAATGGTCCATTGAGAAACCCTGCTCGTAATGATGTTCTTGCTCGAAATGACGTCCTGGCTCTGGCCAATCACCATCCATCACTGCATCTGCCCTGGCTGCCAATCATTGTTTGTCTTCTACAGCGGTAGCTTGTACTGCTTGCAGCAGATTAGTGCTAACTTGTTGAATGTATGAATCAAAACATAAGGATTTCTCGGGATCTCAAGAAACAGTGGATTTGGCCTGTGCATTGGACAAGGAAAGGCTGTTATGTCTCACTGAAAGCAATTATACGTCTACAGTGCTGTGACAAAGTATTTGCCCTCTTGTTTTTGTGTTTTGCTTTTCACATTTGTCACCCTTTAATAATTGAGATCATCAAACAAATAAAGTACACAAAGATAACTAGAGTAAATACAAAATGCAGTTTTTAAATTATCATTTTTTGAGCCATTCAGAGGTGGACTTGCTGGTTTGTTTCAGACCACTGTCCTGCTACATAACCCAAGTGAGCTTGAGCGTGAGGTCAAAAACTAATTGCCGGTCTGAAGCTGAATCAGACCATCACACTACTACCACCATGTTTGACTATTGATGTGATATCCTTTTTATGAAATACTGTTAGTTTTATGCCATATGTAACAGGACGCACACCTTCCATAGAGTTATTTTGTTTTCAGTCCACGGAATATTTGTCCAAAGGTCTTGAGCATAATCAAGATGTTTTT
Organism: Helostoma temminkii; assembly: GCA_900302695.1. NCBI lineage: Eukaryota > Metazoa > Chordata > Actinopteri > Anabantiformes > Helostomatidae > Helostoma > Helostoma temminkii. The sequence goes on along the minus strand of OMLM01020263.1, from coordinate 13,136 downwards.
TTTGGCAAGGGTGACACAAGCTTTTGTGTCTCTTTTTTGGTCAGCCATGGCTTTCGCATTGGAACTCTTCAATAGATGCCATTTTTGCCCAGTCTCTTTATTGCTGAATCATGAACACTGACCTTAACTCAACCAAGTGAGGTCTGCAGTTCTTTATATCTTGTTCTGTTTTTTTTATGACCTCCTGAATGAGTTGTCAGCGTGCTCTTGAAGTATTTCTGATATGCCAGCCATGCCAGGGAAAGCTCATCCCCGGTTCCAAGTTTTCTCCATTTGTAGATAATGGCTCTAACTGTGGTTCTCTGGAGCCCTGAAGGCTTTATAACATTTCCAGACTGATACATGTAAATTACTTTTTCTCTTGTGTTCTTAATTTCTTTAGATGACGGCACTATTTTTTCCCTTAATAAATTAAATCATCATTTAAAAACTGTATCTTTGTGTTATAAAATCAGTTTGATGATCTGTGGCACACATGACCAAACAGGATCGAAGGGGAGAGAAAGGTTGCAAACGAGCTGTTCCAGAGACGTGCTCTGAGAGCAAAATTTCAGCAGAAACATGTATCTGCACAAACATTCTGGAGATGCCAGGTCCTATTTTTAAACCCCCAAAAGGGTATAGTATAGGCTCTGGTTCAACTGGTTCAGTTACATTTTGCATGTCCTTTACTTACTTCTACTTTTCCTCTCATCCATCTTCATCCTATTTTTTGGGACGTTTCTCCTAATTTTCCAGTTGATCCCTTGATTTGGTATAGGCCATTTGAGAACTTTCTTTGTTTCCATTAAGGATCATTTGCTTTAATGCATTTCCCCATCTACCGTTTGCTCACATTTGATTCTCCAACACTACCTGCGTTTCATTGGTCCAAAACCACAAATTTTCCTTCGTAGCGCAGCCACACACACTGCTTTCAGTACTATCTGTCTGCCCTCTGTCTGACGCCTGTGTGTGTCCCAACCATTAACTCACAAGGCTTCCCCCCTGCTCTCCAAAAGCAACATGTCACAGCATGACAACTTCTGCCCTTATTCTGACTCTAGATTGACCACCGTAGCCAGTAACGATTATCCACTGACAGGATAGCAGATTTTCCCCCTCTGCTTTTGTATGTGTGTGGAGATAATAGACAGGCTAAGGGATGAGATGAGGCCCAGTGGGAGAGGAAACCTCATCTCACCTCCTTGTAACCCAGACTAATGAGGCAACAAAAGGTAGAGACATGAGAGATGGTAGGAAAAATAGAAGGAAAGATGTGCAGACATTTTAGGCAAAGTAAAATGTATTAGTATGTACAAAATGAATGTCTTAATCATTTAATTATTACATTTTGACTTTCTTTGCAGTTTTACAAGCACTGGTAAGCTTGATTAACATGACACAAGGGAGAGCTGCACGCTCAGTCCTTTTAGTTTTAAATTAAAGTTACCGTCTGAATAACATACCAGCCTACCAAGTCTGTAGAGATGTCATGTTCTCGAGAAAGACCTCCAACAATGTTAAACCCACACGAATAATAAGCAAATTAAAACATGAAAGGTGTAGGTAAGTGTAAGGCTTGTGCAAACATTCGCGTCAGAGTATCTGAAACTCTCTATTCCCAGACTTGTCATAATTATGGAAACTTGCAGCAAATCTGTTGTAACTATCCAACATCTAAGCTCACTTAAGTGCGTTGGAAATCTTCTGTTAAAGAAAGGGGAAAAACTCACATTGGTCACTGAAATAACATGAAACTGACAAAAGTAATATTAATTTAAAAATAACTGAAAATTAACTAATGACAATCAGACATTGCATCAGAAAAATTTTAAAAAACAAATTAAACTAGCCTCAACAAAAATGATGGTACTCCTAGAAAAGATTAAAAATGATTTTACCATAGGGACATATTAAACTAATTGTGTCCTGTAATTAGCATCACAGGGTCTTCAAACTTGTAATCAGTCAGTCTGCCTATTTAGAGGGTGAAAAGTAGTCACTGTGCTGTTTGGTATCATGGTGTGTACCACACTGAACATGGACCACAGAAAGCTAAGGATAGAGTTGTATTAGAAAGTTACATTAAAAATTACAAATATCTTAAAAGCTGTAA
>OMLM01020263.1:0-11018 GCA_900302695.1 Helostoma temminkii | reverse complement strand
ACTTGTAATCAGTCAGTCTGCCTATTTAGAGGGTGAAAAGTAGTCACTGTGCTGTTTGGTATCATGGTGTGTACCACACTGAACATGGACCACAGAAAGCTAAGAAGAGAGTTGTCTCAGGAGATTAGAAATAAAATTGTAGACAAAAAGTTAAAAGCTATAAGACCATCTCCAAGCAGCTTCATGTTCCAGTGACTACAGTTGCACATATCCAGAAGTTTAAGGTCCATGGGACTTTAGCCAACTTCCTGGGACATGGCCGAAAGAGGAAAATTGATGACAAATTGAAGAGATGGATAATGTGAATGATAACCAGAACGACTTTCAACTAGATTAGATGTGAACTTCAAGGTCAAGGTACATCAGCATCATATCGCAAAGTGGACTTAATGAAAGCCAACCAAGTATGCCAAAATGCATACTGACAAGCCACAAAGCTTCTGGAAGATTGTCCTTTGGACAGATGAGACAAAACTAGAACTTTTTGGCAGGTCATGTCCGCTCTATGTTTACAAATACAAATATGAAGCATACAAAGAAAAGAACGCTGTACCTACTGTGAAACATAGAGGAGGCTTTGTTATGCTCTGGGGCTGCTGTGCTACATCTGGCACAGGGTGTCTTGGATCTGTGCAGGGTACAATGAAATTGTAAGTGTATCCAGTGTCAGAAAGCTTGGTCTCAGTTGCAGGTCATGGATCCTCCAACAGGATAATGACCCAAAACACACAGCTAAAAACACCTAGAATGGCTAAGAGTCTGGAGAAGGCACTCTTTAAACCTGAGACAGCTGGAGTAGTTTGCTCATGAGGAGTGGGCCAAAAATACCTGTAGAGAGGTGCAGATTTTTTTTTGCTTGCGGTTATTGTCTCATAAGGTTGTGCAACAAAATATTAAGATAGGGGTACCATCATTTTTGTCCTGACCAGTTTCAGTATTTATTTATTTTATTCTTCCACTGAACCACAATTCAAAAGCAATGTCTGATTTTCAGTAGTTAGTGAATTTTTATCCATTATTACTTTTGTCATTTTCACATTATTTCAGTGACCATTGTGAGTTTTTCTTCTAACAGAAGTGGACCGACAATTTTGTCTACATCTGTATGAAGATTACTTTTATAGTCATTCAAATCAGCAGATTTGAATGACTTGATGGAGGCAAAGAGAAACATCTGAATATACAGATACAGCATTGTTTTGATACAGCATATTTGAACAGTGTGAAAAACAGTTTACATAGAGCAAGGTCGTTGATCACCCTAGCAGGAAGCCTTCACTTGATTCTGTCAAGAGTTTGTTTGTTATTGTATTGTTCCCGCCTCGAGTACACATGGTAGTTAACGCTCCTTGCTTCCTTTCAGCTTCCTGATGCCCACTGAAATAAATTATACACTATTCCAGGAAATAATCTTTCAAAATGATATTGTCTCAAAACTGTCGTTGTTTATGTCCCCATATCTTTATTTAGTACCTAATGTCGGTATGCATAATGCCAGGGTTGCAGTGTACATTATCACTGCAATTCTCTTCAGTCTTGTGTACCTGCCAAGGTTTTGTTTTTTGTCTTGGAAACGAGGCTTAATGGAGTTTCATTTAAGCTACTGTGAAACCCGTCAGCATGATTTATATCCTTGAGTTTGATCCAGAGTTTGGCTTGAGCCAAGTTGACCTGAAATGTAGACCCATATGTGAAGGGATGAGGAGATGGAGAAGTGGAAGGGAGGAGCATGGTTAGAAAGTGATGATGAAATGGATGATACTGTAAAGTGGATATGTGGTATGAGCTAAATAAAGGGCTATGGACTTAGTAGGAGGGCAGCTGGATAGTTCACAGGACATATACAGTAGATAAATAATGTAACATGTTTGGTATGAGTGTAATTTTGCATTTTTCACTTTTCCAACATATTACTGTAATTCGAAATGAAATTCAAAATATGCAAACATCTCAGCTCCATAAACATTTTATAGATTTGATTATTTTCCTGTTTCGAAGTGAAGTAATATATGCTTATTTTTTTCCTCCAGCAGGTAGGGGCTTATTTAGTCATGCATATTTAATTAATTAAATTAAATTTTTTTTAGAAATAAAGTTGTTTAGTTTCTTTCCAACATCTTTTAAATAGAAACTGTCTGACAAAGTGAAGCACATTAATAGCAACACATCATTGAAATAGCTTTTTGTTCCAAGTTTAAGGTTGTGTCCTTAGGTAATTAACATAGGTTTAATTAAGGCATATGAATAAGTAATGTATGGAAGTAAAATTTGAAGAGAAAAGAAATTTAGGGGTTAGGATAAGGTAAAAATCAGGACAGCAAGATATAGACAAGGTCAAGGAGATAGAAGAAGACAGATCTTCTACTGTCACATTCCTAAGGACTGTGGTCACACTGGGACAGCTGGGGTGTGTTTGTAAAACTGTGTGTGACAGGTCAGGTTCAGGAAGGGGACTGCTTCAGACAGGGATAAACTGCTCATATGGGTCAGGGTTGAACAGCGGCCAGCACACATGCTCAACCATAACAGCAACAGGTTGACCTTTGACCTTTTTGGGTCTTGCCAAGCTCAGGCTTATCAGGAAAAGAGGAGAGAGGGACAACACCTAGATCCAAAGAGAAGATAAATGTAGTGGAAGGAAAGTACAGATGTGAGAATTCGAAATCTGAACTTAAAGGCATAAATGAGGACAATGGGAAATGTTTACGATATACTGGATGGATGAATGAATCCAAAGGAAGATGACAGGAGGAGATGGAAATGAAAAAGACCATCAAGTGTTGTGGCCAGATTCTAAACTCACCGAGAGGGGAAAACAAGATTTGAATGAGTGAAAATGTTGATGGAGCAGAGCAAAAAGCGAGGGATAAGGAGTGAAAGAGTGCAGTCAGGTGAAAGTGATAGGGTGGGTGAAATGGACATACATGGTGGTCTCTCTTGCCCCTCTGTCTCTTTACCTCTGTGCCCCATCTCTCTCCTTGGGAGTCTGACACTTCCCTTCATCCGTTTGACCAGTCACAGAAGGGGGGATGAATAGAGGAGTAGAGAGGGGTGAAGGAGCGGAATGAGTGGAGAAGAAAGAGGGCGAAGGGAGGATGAGCAGCAGACAGACATCTAAATGCTCGCCTGCAGATCTATTGGAAGAACGTGAGAGAGGCTTAGTCACACACAAACGTGGATGCAAACTGTTTGCGCATAAAACAGCAACACATTTGTTTTTAGTGGACACTTGTGTTCATAAACTTTCTTCAAGCGTGAAAGCACAAAATTGCTCCAGATCTTTGCTTTTGTCAGCCCTGCACAAACACATACAAAGAATTACTAGTCCACTGGGCACCATGGTGGCCGAGCAGCCTTGGAGTCCTACCATGCTGTCATGACATCCTGGTTCAAATCTGGTCAAGGCCTCATATCGCTCCATTTCTTTCACCTTGTCTTTCCTGTGCTGTTTGCTCTGTTGGTCCTACACAGTTTTGATCACTTTCCTACTGTACATTTGTAACTTGTAACTGCATTTTTCAGGTAACTCCTAACAAACAATATTGAAAACATTTAAATTATGACAGTGATAATATGGAATTATGCAGCCAACAACAATGTGTTAAATAACCCAGAATATGTTTTATATTTAGATTCTTCAAAATAGCCACCTTTTGCTTTGCTGACCCCAAAGTTCCCAGTGGTGTTGAGTATTTGATGGCTGCTTTTCCTTCAGTCCAGCTCATCCCAAACTGTCTCAGTTGGATTCAGAAAGGGTGATTGGTGAAGCCAGGTATGCAGTGCTCCTTCACTCTTTGGACAAATGGCTCTTACATAACCTAGAGGTGTGTTTGAGGTCATTGTCCTGAACCCAAAACGTGTTTCCACTGTCTTTTAGTTTGTCTGATATAAGCTGTGGCACAAAACTCTGCTTTGCTGCACAGATGTATGGCCTCCTCCTTGAGCCTTTTGTATCCTACCCAGTAATGATAACCATCCTTTCCCAATTAACCTGCTAATTTTGGAATTACCCTGTACAGTCAAATATTTTAGAAACATTTCAGTCTTATTTGTCTCCATCAGCATTTTTTGAGTGAGTAGTCTCAATTTGCTTATAGGTATTAAATAAAAGTTGGTCGCTGAAAATGGCTGGTCAAGTCATAATTTAGTCAGGTAGAGGTTCAAGCATATTGATATTTGTATTGCATTTTTGAGTTTTTATGTAGAGAGGAAAGGAAATGGCAGTTGAGAGTAGTTGACTTGCTTGTAACCTAGCCCTCTTTCACTTGAATCAACTTACTAAGCTTTTTTCTTCTCTTACTTTAAGCGTTTTTATAACTCTGTCCTTTCTTTCCCCTCACCTATCTTCGGTCTGTCCTCTTCCTTCTGCTTTATGTGTTTCTGCTACTTCCTCTCCTTCCCTTTAAAGTGCTATTGCTAGGCGTCATGTCGGCTGAGGTCTCTGTCAAACGCACAGAGCACAAAATAGGTTTTAGGCACACAAACACAGACACACACCTCACGTAATGACTGCTTTGTGAGGTCAATGGGATAAGCATTGGTGCCAGTGAGGGGTGGGAACAAGCTGTCAGACCCCCAAAAACATCCTTATCTGATCACACATACATGCACATATATATGTGTACACACTATCCCACAAATCCTATACATGTTCTCCCTGTACCTGTGTCATGCCTGCTTCACACATACATTTTTATCTTGCTGTATATATTTTACTTTTTGCTGCGTGTACACACTCACAGCTTTTAGCTTTTAGTGTAATAAAAAAGTTCAGTGATCCTGCTGTGCTCCACTGTGTGTCCGTATCTGTGGATTTATGAGTTTATTTATGTGGAAGAGGTCACTTTGTGCTTGTGAGTGAGTGTGTGTCCTTCTCGGCCCCTGTCTCAACTTCCTGTCCTGTCTGTGGCTGCCCTTATCGGTGTGACAACAGGTCAGGTTGTGGTCACAGCAACAGAACCATTCACTGACCTGATTGGACAGAGTGGGGAGCGGCAGGTTGCTACTTCCGACCAACGTTCAAGTAGCGGTCAGGATTTGGGGGGGGTTGTGGGAGTGTGAGGGAGTCAAGGTGGTTCAAGCTCACTCTCAGATAACACATACATTCAACAACTGATCTCTCACACATGTGAGTACCTGACTTTGAGGCCATAACATAACCAATATAGACATTCACACACCCACTTATTTTCCTCTCTGACATACATCACATCTTCAGTCACACACAGTAACAATTCTGTCATACATATGTTTTTACACACATCCACACACACACACACTGGCCATGTGGTGACTGGGTCAGGTCATTGTTCTGTGTTATCACTCTCGACCTCTCCGTCAGGATCCCCGATATGACCTGCATCTACACCCCTTCCTGCGAGTGTTTGTATGTATGTGTGTGTGAGAGAGACTCTGCGGTCATTCCATGGTCAAACCAAAGAGTTGAGACCCTTAAACAGCTCTCACCTTTCAACTGTTTCCTGTTTTGGGATCATTGAGGAGACAGAGTAAGTGAGAGATGTGTTTCATTTCACTCTGTGTAATGTGGTGAAAATATTCAAGCATCTCTGAATGTTTTTCTGTATCTGCAAATTAAATTTTTGCTGTGGAGTTTGGTGCCACTAATTATTTGAAGTTTCACTAAATGTATCTGAACTTTAGAGGGCTTCAGATGAAAGGTCCCAGCATTCCTTGTTTCATGATCCCTTAAAACCAAACAAACAAGTGATGCAAAGGTAAAACTAGTATTTTACAATGCAAAAGCAAGCATCTGTGAAATCAGCATCATATAATACATCATCATAATATTTACATTATTTTATATTATCCCTTTCTCTTATGTCTTGCTACCAAGTGCACTGTAGATTATTTTAAAAGAGGTGTTATGCAGATTTAGTATTCACTGCCATAGGGTTTATAAAGCTCAGAGGTGCATAGGTTGAGATAACTTCACTTTTGTAAATCAATATCCCAAAATAGTGGACACTCAATTTCCCATAATGCAACACAATAACATGTACCCAATTTCAAGCTCAATTTGAGAGAAACTTATTTTTTAAAAGCAAGAAAAAAACATCCGCTGGTACAGAAATACTGTTTCAGACTGTTCATCGTCAACCGTACAGATTCGAGATCTTTAAATCCTAAAAGAAGAAGAATAGGACAACATAGGCCACTGAACTGCAAGTATAACAATCCAAACACTTTTTTGAGTGGAGGGGGACTTTGAGTACTTGAATCCAGTTTGACAAAAGTGCTTTAGTCTTTGGCAGATTCCAGGTAGATGCTGAAAACAATCTTAAGATTAATTCAATATAGTTATAACAAGCATTTAAATCTAATCTGCCTCTTGCAAAGGGTTTTATTCAGTCAGATTGTTTTCACTTTACCAAAGTGAAGTCTGAAAAGTGGATGAACCCAAAATGAACTCCCGGCCCAGAATTAACCTCTGGAAAGCGTCTGGACCCAAATTGACTTTTAAAAAGTGGCTGAGGCCAAATTGACCTTTTTAAAAAGTGCTCAAATCTAAATTGAACTCCCAGTGCAGCTAAAAGCTGCTGTTTTTCTGGCCCTGTTTGTTTTGGAGTATTCTGTCTTTATTTGCTTTATCAGTGCACAGAGCAGCTCCCAGCAGGCCCCTCTGACTTCAGCCTGCACTCGTTTATCGCCTCCCTCTTGTTTCTCTCTCACTCCTTCTTCCTCCTCTGTAACATCTAGTTACCCTCTGCCTGACCTCCTTCGCTCCCTCCTTTCCCTTCCTCCTGCAGTCCTGTAATATTCCCCCAATCATTCTTTTTGCGTTTTCTCTTCCCTCTCATTTACCTCCTCTTATTCTCTCTCTCTCCCACTACATGTCTTTCTGTGTATGTCTCTCGCTCGCCCTCTCAGTCTGTGTAGTGTCTAATTGACAGCGGAGACCCCTGGTTGAACCACCAGCACTCTTCTCTCGTTTTTGTTTCGCTTTTTTCCACACTCATTCCGTTTGAGTCTTCTCGCTTTTTTAGGAGGTTGTACAACTTCTGTCACTGCTGACGAAGAGACAGGGAGGATGGGGAAGGAGGGGAGGTAGGGGAAAGAGAAAGTGAGAGAAAGATGGAGACAGTGTGAAAGAATGGAGATGATGGAAGAAAAAATGTAAAGAGATGGAGATGGAGAAATTAGAAATGTAAGGGGCATGCCAGTGATATGATGAAGTAAATAAAATGTATTCACTTTTTTATTCTAGCCAAATGCATATGGCTGCGTACCAATATGATACTAGGACTTTGTTTTCTTCAGTTTCAAATTGGCAAACGTGGATGTCTTTCAGATAAACACTTAGACTTATAGTCTGTGAAGGTTCTCAGTCATCCAGGTCATGGTTATCCCAAAGGTTCTGTTCAGTAGACACTGAACTTGTTTCTTAGTTCTGAAGACGTTTCGCCTTCCATCCAGCAGGTTTAAAACCACTGTGGAATCAGGGGTTGTTGGCACTCCCCTGTGTGTTGTGGATCTTCCTGTCTTTCAGGTGTGTCACTGTGACCACCTGAGGCCAAGTGTGAACCACTGTGAAACCGACTGGGTAGTGATGAAAGTACTGCATTGTAAATGGGTGGTAGATTGTGCTGTAAACCACGTCTGCTAACTGCAAAAACTACATAGGCTTGTGTAAAATTTGGATTTTACAGCATAGATTCACAAAACTTCTGACTGGCTATAGTGTCCTTAGCTGGACCTTAGATGTTTTGAACTATGAATTCATATGTATGAATGCATGATTCTCTTTTCATGCACAATTGCTCTGCTGATTGGTACACCCTGTAGCTTAATTGCCATGTCAGTGTTTTTGACATGACCAGTGAGTGTTGCCATTTAATTAATTATCTATTCATTCATTGGTATGTTGATGCACGGGTAGCTCAGTATATAGCTGACTGTCGTACTAATTGTCCCAAAGGTGCTTTTTTGTGGCAACTGGACTTTTAGTCCTTGAAGACATTTCAGCTTTCATCTAAAAGGCTTCCTGGTGAAGCTTCAGTGAACAGCACCGCTGACATAACATGACTTGGATAACAGACCTTTTTGCTCATTTCCAAAAACCTTCTTGTTTAAATGCTCTGCACTCTGTAACAGTAAAACACTGATTTAGAAAAGGGAACAAGTGGTAGGTCCTTCTCTTTAAACACATGCTGCCTTAGTGAATCTTTGGCAAAGTACGTCACCCTCTTAGTGGTGGTTATTAATAGAAGGTTATGGGTTTACTGAAAACCTGACGGGTGGAAATATTTTTAGCTCTGTGAGAAATAATAAAGAGCATGTTTTATGCAAGCAGAGATGAGATAAAGTCTTTTCAGACAGGAGTTTAAACATGGCTAAGACATATGTAGTGCTAAAGTAAAAGTGTCTTCTGTTTTTGTGCTATTGGCCTGATAAGCGGTTCTTATTGTAGAAAAGTTTTCCCAACCAAATGTAAGCCTACTGTGTGCCCCCTTTTTTTGTGTGTGTAAATCCGCTGTAGTTTATATGTCGATGCATTCCCCTTAGCTGCATCGGTGCTGTTCTGCAGTTGACCCCCAACCTCTCTAAAAGGGAGAACAACAGAAAAGATAACTTCTCTAAAGGGAGTAATAAAGTACCATGATTTTATCTTCACTTTGTATTTTATCACCCTGCGCACGACGAGCAGTCGACGCACTATTGTGCTGTGTTGTGGTTACTGGCAGCGGTGCACTGCGGTCGTTGAAATGAGGCTGCAGGCAGATGTACAAAGATATAAGCTTTTGGTTTTAATTTAATTTTGGCCCTCTAGTAAGAAAGAAAAGTTAGTTCCCTGTTGCAATGTGATAAACATCCAAGCTTACTTCATTCCATGCATAGTTCAAGATGCAGTGATACTGTTCAAGCTAAAGGGTACTTTAGTTATGAGAAATAACAGAGGGCCTTTCATAGACTTACAGTGTAAAGTTAAAAACAAATGTTACTATTTTATAGTGACATAAACATGAACTCGATATGAGCTAGATAAAGATGCCTGAGATGAATACTCTGTGTAGGACTGTCAGATGTTAAGAGAGCTTGTACCTGGACCAAAGTGTACAATAATATGACTTTTGACCTCTTGCCTTCAGGGGTTAAGAGCTGACGTTGGGGTTAAGTGTAAAATCCTTTTACCTGCAGTTGTCAGTCAGCTTCTGTTGGCAGATGAAATGGACCACCCTGTTTTCTGACCTAACTGTAGCAGTCACTTGACTTTGAAATGAATGAAGTTTGAGATTATCAGTGATTTAAGTCACATATCAAACTAAAATGCTAAACTCCTCAAATGTGCAAATTCTCTCCTTATCTTAAAATAAATTTTGGTCAGGTGGTCATGAAAAACAATCAATTTTATGACATGTTGAGTTCTAGACAGTTGCAACATTTTCCCCTTTTACACAGACAGAATGATTAAGCAATGACTGAAGAAGTAAGTCTATGTCTAAACGTTTAGAATATAAGTCAAGATGTTTTTGATAATGTAGGTTTGTATCTTAATAATTAAGAAAATAATAACATGGCAATACAAACATATTACAACTGAAAAAATGGTGGTTATCCTGAAGTAAGAGTATCTAAATCAGGACATACAACAAAAGTTGATATATTTTTTTCCCCTGGTGGGATTAAATTTAAAATATTTAATCCAGTAGTAATCTTCTTGTTTTTTCCTTTTTATTATCTTTCCCAAGACCTTTGTGCACCAAGAAATTGGTAGGTATTTTTTGGCAACAAAAAAAACACTTTAGCTCTTTTTAGTGACCTTTCAACCCTGTAACCTTGCACAGAGTGGAAGATGTAGAGATGTGAGGAAGGAAAAACAAATATATGGGTTGTGGCAGATAGAGAACTGACAGATGTAGGTAAGAGGCACTTTCTCTGTTTGTAGTGAATTGTTGTTGGAAGGATAGAAAGGACACAGATAACTACTGTGATGGGCATGTGTCAAAATTCCCCAGTCTTATGTTTCTCCACAAACAACCTGGACGTTTTTTTCTTTGTTTCTGTTCTTTTGAATCTTAAACGTGGTCAAAGCAGACAGCACAAAACATATTTGACTGACAGGCATCAGTGTGGTCTGTGGTGACCTTTGAACTCAAATGAGGGTTTAGTGATAAAGAGGACGATGGAGAGAGAGGCGGATGATGACAGACGGGTGTCAAAGCTAGTGTTTTTGTCCATGCTGACAGACAAAAACTCTTTCTTTGCTTCTAATCAACTCTTTTACCTTTAACTTATACAGCATGGCCGGCTGATTAAAACAAACCCTGCATGGATCAGCACCCACAGGCTGCACAAAAAAAGTGTGATTACTCAGCAACTAATTCATCATTTAACTCATTAATCAAGTAAAAATGCAAAAAAAAAAATTTTTGTTCTGTTCACATTTGACTTTTTGCTTTTTTTCATGTTTTACATAGGAAATTGATTGCTTTGAGTTCTAGACTGCTGGTCTGACAAACGAGACGTTTGATGATATCACCTTAGGTGAAGTCATAAAAGCCAAACACTTGATTGAGAACCTAATCAGCAGATTCATCGATAATAAAAATACTCATCAGTCTCAGCCATGAAGTGATTACTTGAAAGTGCAGTAGACTAACTGCTGGGTCATTGATGGATGGAGAAAGAACACAGATGGACAGGTGCCATAATGACTGCTGATAAAAGTCCAATCCACTTTCTTTAGTTTTAGTGACCTTTGACCTCTTCCCTGCCGAATGTAAAGAGGAGACGGGTGGCTAAGATTTGTGAGAGGATCATATGTTGTATGGAGGATAATGCTGTTAGATAATGTGATGTAAGAGAGTGAAAGTAGAAATCTCTGAGATTACATATTTTAAATTATTGTGTTACAATTGTCAGATTATATTTATATTATATTCCCTATCTTGTAAGGATAAAATATTTGTTTTCCTAATAGTAGAAGCATTACATAATCACAACCTGTGTGTGTGTGTGTGTGTGTGCACGCGTGCAGAAAGTAAACATGATGAATTCTG
>OMLM01020262.1:21504-32590 GCA_900302695.1 Helostoma temminkii | reverse complement strand
CATTTTACCTCCCTAGTCAGATGTCAAACTACTGATTTTGTTGATTGCAGTCACAGTTATTATTCACTGTTTTATTACTGTAACAAAATTTACATAAACTGGAAAATAATGAAACATGTATGTGTGTGTGTCCATTTCAAACTGAAATCAGGGGGTGCCTTCTGTACAGTGGCCTTTCATCTACTTCACTAACAGTAATAACATCAAACTTCAGCAAGTTTTCCTGTAAAACTTGAAACAATCCATCAGTATAAAGTCACCGTCTATTTGTGTAACAGAGCTGAACCAGACACACACAGGACCAGAGTATTCTCTGATCTATCCTGTCTGTCTCTTCCACATCCTGTATGACATTCTGCTTGTCAATAATCCAACCGTCGTAAATGATAAATAATCTCTCAGTCCCTCCACTCTGCAACAGCAGCCTTGCGTCAGCCTTTGACAGTCAGAAAGGGACACATGTTGTGGTTACGATTTAATGTAGTAAGTTGTTCTGATAATGAAATTGAGATGTGTCACATACTGACAAGCGGACCAATGAGACCATCTGACAGTAGGAATGCAAAGTCATTCAAATACTGAAAAGTTCAAATCATTCTGACCCATCATTATTTTATGACACTAGCTGGGATGAATGCAGTTAAAAAACAGTAGGAGACCAAAGCTTGACTAACAGGTTCTCCTTCTTTAGCTCTAACATCAGTGGATTGACCGGAGGCCAGCTAGCTAAACTAAATCTATCGTTCTCTTGACTGATAGGACATCCTTGTTCTTAATGCCTCTGATTCACCAGTGATGGCTCTATATTCAACTCTAATGAACTGATATCATGGCTGCTTCAGGGCACAGTCTGAAGAAGGAAAACTCTGGCACTCTTTAGACTGACTTTATTGATTCAAAACCAATCACATTTATTGGATTATTGCTTCATTAAATGTTAATTGTCTTCATCATGGACAGTCCTCTGATCACCATCTGCTGAAATACAGTGCTGATCAGCTCAGCAGACATGTGACCTAATAGGATCAGACAGGTTGGAGACAAGAAGGGTAAAAACAGATCTGCTCCAATGAACCAGGAAGAATATACAAGATAGGCTTGGTGTCATGAACATGAACACGTGGACATGTTTAGCACTTATAGGTGCACCCACAAGCTCTCCTGAATTCTGGCTTAAAGTGAAGCATAAAAGGAGAACAGCCTCAGTGGGAGACACTCCAGTCCATCTCTTCAGCATCATCCACAACCCAGCTGATATAAGGAAATAATCGCATTTCACCAACCCTGGCTGTTCTGTGAAAACTACATCATGTTTACTGATTGTTATTATGTGTGCAACGCATTGAAAACATCAAAACACATTGGTGACTGGGTTGACAGGGCCTCTGGATTTGGAAATGACTTGTTTGAGAAAATCAGACAAGTAATTTCTTCATTTTTTCTTCTTCATTTACATAACTTCCAGAACACCAGTTTTCTGGATTGCAGGATTTTACTTAATATGTTTGCTATAAAGCACATAGTTGTCCGTAAAGCACACATTTTCAACTAGGGCTGTTTGTGTAAGGAATATGTGCAGTGTTGATACGTTGGTGACAGCTCTCTCTCTCTCCTCGGTTCCAATGAACTGCCTGTCACTGACTTTTCCTCGGAAAGTGTCGGAGGTTAGAGGTCTATTTACTGAACTTTGAGCTTTTAATGTTTCACATTGCAACAAATGAACTGAATTTTAAAACAGATGCGTATAAGAAACCAGAATGTGTCTGACTCTTCAAAACTCCCTCATACATATTAACAGGCAGTGTTGAAACCCTTCTAAATCTGTGTCCTACAAAAATCCCATTTGGAGGTTTAAGTGACTATGAGAGGACATATTATGGGATGCACTTCACAAGCCTTTCTACTAGCAACCAGCAGATAAACACTTATCAGAAGACCTCTTCACTACACTGACAAAGAGATGCATCCAACTAACATAGATTGTGATAAAGCCACCTACAATTATACCGTCACCTCAAAGACAGAAAGAAAATGATTGAGAAGTGGCTTAACTCCGACAGTGTGCAGTAGAAAGCTCTGCACAGTTTGACTGGCTTCTCATAGATGAACATTGACATGCAGATTGCAGTGTGCTAAGCTGACAGGATGAGTAGTCAGGGCAAAATAAGTTTTGTTTAAGAGTGAAAACAGTGTGGAATAAAAACCTTTAACAGTATTTTTTTAGGAGCATGACATTTGAACTGACTTAATTTCACGTTGTGACATCAACCTTGAACAATGTTGTCAGAACTAAAAAAGAAGTGTGAGTTTTCACCTCCATCATTGCTTGTATACGTAGCTTCATCTAAACAGTATAATACAGTGTCGTTTATAAAAATATATCCTAAAATGAGTTACATTTTACCCTGTCCCGCACATGAAGAGATATTATGTTGAAGAATTGAATATTGGGCATAATTCAGCAGGAACTGCAGCAGAACACATTCCCATTTCCAATTAGACAACTAAATGGGTTGTTGAGGGGAATCATTTTTAGCCAAGCTGTAATACAGTAATCTTTTCGAAAAATCCTTAAATGTATTGCATGCGTATTCCAAAGGTGCAATTTAATGGTAACATGACTTGCTTGAGGTGGTTGATGATGTTTTTAATCTAGCACTGACCACTGAAAATCACAGATATAAGAAAAAACAAAACATAAAATAATAAATCAAAAAAATCTCATTAACACGAATTGAATACACACTGTTAATTGGAGAGCATATAAGACTGGCAGCACATCCCACTACAGGGAGTGAGCTGGCACTGAGCGAAGCGCACCAGGTGTCCAGCAGCACTCTGAGCACACAGCAGGGACATGGAAATAATACCTTGATGCATTAACAAGTCCAGTGGTAGCCTGAGGTTCACTGCTGTGTAGTCATCAGTGTGCTGATTATGATGTGTAACACTGCTGTCTGGACAAGAGCGTACAAACATGATCAAGAGAGAACAGGAATGTGAGGATAGAGACACTGTTGTTTCATTTCATCTTAATCCCATAGACATGGAAACACTATGTGGTTTACATGATAACAGTAGACAACCAATTTTAAATGCACACAGTTATAATATTGCTCAAATTACACTTACTGGATGTAAAAATGGACTAAAGATATTGATCAAAAGTCAAAGTTGAAAGCAGCATTTTAAGCTTAATGTCAAATGTGTACACTGAGGAATAACTCGGGTCATCTGACAAGCTGTACCGCAGACTGGAGAATTAAACATAAAAGAAGCTCTTCACTTTAATCCCTCAAACAAGTCTGAGTGAGATGACCTGAGAGACCTGTTATGCTCACAAGAACTTAGCAGCTGGAGTGATGGCATTTAGTGCTGTAATAAGAAAAAGCTAAATCATTCAGAAGTCTTGCTAAAGCCAAATTGAACTGATGTTACACACCGAAACTCTAACATATGGGAAATCCCATGAAAAGGAATTGCAGTAATAGAACCTGTGAGACATTTGCTTTGAACTGATTAAGATTGTCTTGTAAAAGTTCACTAACGGGACAGACCAGGAAAATCACTGACAGAAGCAGACTGGACTGACAACTTCCTATTTTGTTCAAGACAACTGACTTTAGATGGTTGCAGATTCTTTGTCCACATGCTCATAACAATGTTGAGTTATAGCCAGACTCACTGCACTTATTTTTTTGGTACTTAACAATAAAATACTGTTTCACAGTAAGCACCACTGATTTCATGGCAACACAGGTCTCAGGTAGGTGCCAGTAGTCAGATCAGATATGTTTTACAGTTTCTTCAGTAACAACGAACCTTAACAGATTACAATTAAAATGTTGTGCTGTCCCTAGTGTAACAAAGATCTGAATGCTTACTGAGCTGCTCTAAATACATGTGATCCAGCAGAGCCCTGAGGCGACAGCATCGGATGAAGTGTGCACACATTCCACATCATTATCATACTGATGCCCCAATACCCCATAGACTGTGGGACATTTGTGCTACCCAGTAATGGCAAATAAAGGCAAAACAATTGTGTCATCCCAAAATATAATTTGTGTGTATTAACAATAACTTTATACACCAACACATATGGTGTTATTGTCAACATATACAATGTTGTCAGCCTCTGCCTGGATTTTATTATTTTTTGAACTTGAGGTGGTCAAATACTCAGGTCTAAGATGAACTTTTGTGCCTGTAATGCAGTTACCATGGTGGCATATCAGTAAATAAATAGAATAATGGTGAATTCACGTAGCTTAACTACTGATCTGTCAAGTATGAACTAATCACATAAAACCACAGTGATTTTATCACGTTATCATTAACAGTTAGCAACAGAAATTCATGATATATCTTTCATTAATTCATGCAACAAATCAACATGAGGCATGTATTAGTTTAACATTACTCTGATATGATTGATATGATGATATTATAAAGCGTTACCAAAATCTGTTAGACTGTAGCTATGTTTTTTTTTTTTTTTTACTATTTAGCATTTAAGTCATAAGTACACAATGGAAATAACACCAATCAACATGCAAATCTATAACAGACATTGCAGCTAGTACTGTGTTATATTCTACACACTGTATGGATATTTTGAATGTATAAAAGCTGAAAAGGCCAAACTGCACCTGTACTCTTCGAGCAGGAAAAATCTGTTTTGCTGCAGTAGGTGCCAGATGAGTCATAATGATAGAAAAAAAAAATGTGCATGACCTGTATGAACATTTTAGAATGTTTGAATCTCAACAACTTTTTTTACAAATGTGTTTTGTTTTCTTTCACTTGACTTGGTCACTCTTCCTCTACTTATCCTGTCTTTTCTCAGTTTATTTTCCATCAGTTTTAAACCATATTTACCATCACAATATGTATGTATGTAGAATATGTTCTCCTTTTGTTCAACAAAAACACTGACAAAATCAATTTTTATTTCTCCAATTTCTCCTTTGTTGCCCCCTTCAGTTTAGTTCTTTTATTCACTCTGCTTTTTTCCCTTTTCATTTTCACCTCTGAGCAAAAAGGAAAGTCAATTCAGCTGCTTTTACATGGCTGGCAAGAGAAGAAAAACTAGCACTGTCGGGAACCTGATGAGTATCTGAAAAGGCAAATGTTGCTATTGTATCTGTCTGTTGAGTAAAACATGCTGATGCTGTTAGTCTTCTAGGATAACAGTGTACTTTAGTGCAGATAACTGCAAATCCTTACAACTCCCAGATCCTCCGATTTGAGATCAGCTTTGATGAACAATATGAATTCTGACTAAGAAATATAAATAGGCTGTTTACAAACACGCCTCACAGCAAGAAGGTCCTGGGTTTGATTCCCAGGGTCAGCCAGGGTCTTTCTGTGTGGAGTTTGCATGTTCTCCCCGTGTTTGTGTGGGTTCTCTCTGGGCACTCCGGCTTCCTCCCACAGTCCAAAAACATGCAGTCAGGTTAACTGGGGATGCTAAATTGCCCGTAGGTGTGAATGATAGTGTGAAGGCTTGTTTGTCTTTATGTGGCCCTGCTATAGACTGGCGACCTGTCCAGGGTGTACCCTGCCTCTCGCCCATATGACAGCTGGGATAGGCTCCAGCACACCCGTGACCCCTGTGGAGACTAAGCGGTTCAGAAAAGTTTGAAGTACAGACAAGTGTGCAGATCCTAGAATTCTGAGAGATCTCACAATGATTTTATGTTTGATTAAACATGATGCTATTATTATTTCGCAAAAACAATCAAATAATTATCATTATCATTAGGAGTGAAACTGCTGAACTGGATCAAATCCTGATCAATCATCCAATGCACATTCCCTTCACCTAATTAATGAACAGAGTGGGTTGTGTGGCTGTTATCTAATTATGTCATGGTTTCCAGCCTGACTCCTTGGTTTATGCCCTGTCATTTCCTGTTCCATTCTCTCTCCGGCTGACCTGACTTGGCTTCTGGACTTTGGATTGTGGTTTTGCATAAAAGATAAATGGACTCATATAACCTGTGATTTTGCTTGACTATCTGGATCCGACCCTGACTGTGTTTTTGAACCTGTTGGTGGATAATCTGTGACACGATAAACCTATACTCTCTTTTGGACTTGGAATCCCTGTAAATTATTGGCTTTGAATTCATTTTGGATTCTTTCTGTCATAATTCTCCTTTGTGTGAGAATTGTGATGGTGTCTGGTGCTTAATGTGAAATTTCCTCTGAGTATTCTCTGGATTCAGTATGCACTGGAGGCTGCCAGGAAATGGAAGTGACCTCGCTTACTTTGACCTGCAACACTTCCTACTTCCTGTTTTCCCAGACTTAATCCTCCATTCCTGGTATCTGCTTCTCCTCATTTGCCAACATCAGCCTTAATTTTTTATAGATATATTTTAAACTTATCTGAGTTAGCCTGGCACTTCAGTCCTAAACTGAGAACCCCCTGTTGCAAAGCGGAGCACTCTTTATTGCTATTATATTACTTTCTAGGACCCAAACATTCCTGGAGTATCTTCTATTCTTTGTACTACAGTTGGGTTTGTAAGTAATAGAACAACGATAAGTAAAAGCATTGGCAGTGGCCAATACAACAGTTTAGGACATTGCTAAAAAATAAGCAATTAACTGGAATCGTAGTAACAGCAAAAGGTCTGTCCATTGTGAAGATCCATTTCACAGAATGTAGTCAAGTAAAGAACACTCTGAGGAGGTAGTCTACAGTCAAGAGATGACTTGAGGAATGTAAATTACAGTGGCTCAAATGTGAAATACTAGTAAGTATGGAAAAGGAAATGGACAGCTGATGATTTACTACATCATCTGTCAAACATGGTGGGGCCATTGATATGGCATGGTCATGTAAGGCTGTGAATGGAACCATGTCACTGGTGTATGAAGGATGAATTCTGAAGTGTAAAGTGTTATGCTCCAAAACAGACATTAAATAACAACCCAAAACATACTGCAAAAACTGTCAGAGAAATTGGATATTCTTCTCTCTTCTCTCAGACGAGACTGAAAGTAGAAAGACAAAAAAGCTGCAGCTGAAGGCAGCTGGAGGCCTAGTACAATATTTTGAGTGAGGAAACTCAGCATTTGGTCATGTCCATTGGTTCCACACTGTAACTTCAAATGATTTTAAAGGTTTAAGGTTTAAGCTGTACTGATTCAGCTGAATATTCCAACAAACATAAAATAATAATTTCAGCATTTGTTACTATATGATTTTCTGATTAGGGACATTTTAGTGAAGAGAGTAAAGATTCATTCATTCACAGTAAAACCTGCTGCTGCTTTATATACTGTAGGTATACGCTTTTTATAATCATTCAAGTTGTAAAATTGCTACAGTTATGCTCTTCATAATTTTTTATGTCTTTAATTTCAATAATTTTGTTCATTCTGGGTTATTCATGATTAAAAACAGAAAATATGCCACAGGTGACAGATATAAACTCTACATACATCTGTCCCTGCTCTTCAGACTATTGCTATTTGAGCTACTACTTTTTCCATCCTGACTTATGTGACAGGCTGAGCTTTGTCCTTGAATATAGCTGGAAGCTTTTAATGCCTGTCAGATGCTTCAATATTGTGATTTCTTTTTTTTCTTCTTTTTTTCATTCCAGCCATAATAATTTTGGAAATGTGGCAGTGCCTGTGTAGCTATTTGCATCTAACCTTGGCAGTCGCCAACAGGTCTTTGCCAAATCATTCAAAAAAAGAGAGAAAATCCAAAAATCTGGTACCTTAATATAACCTATATATCCATTCATTCATCCATCCTTTCATTTTCTGAACTGCTAAATCGCTAAGGGGGTCGCGGGTGTGTTGGAGCCTATTCCAGCTATCATACGGGCGAGAGGCAGGGTAAACCCTGGACAGGTCGCCAATCCATCGCGGGGCTAACCTAAATATGTACCTATCAAATAGAAATCAACAAGAAACAGTGATCTATGCTCAAATACAATTCTATTTGATCCATTTTCTGTTGCTTATCTGGAGTCAGGTTGCAGTAACAGTATTGTAAATTTAACAAAGTACAATGGATATGTTTTGCCAATTTTTCTAGCTTCCTCTTCCAAGCCTGATGAGATACAACAGAGCATCTACCCCTACTCATTCCTAACAGGATGCAGTCCACAATTTTCCAGAGAACCATGTCCTCAGACTTGGAGGTTCTTACTCTTATCCTAGGTGGGCCCATGAACATGGGCTGCAAACTAGTCAAGAACTGCTATATCTGCAAAAGTCTGAGAAGCATTTGAGTTACCCAAAACAGGTGTCCTCCCACCTCATTTTTCTTGAAATTAATAACTCTGAAGGAGGCCAACATCAACTGCATTTAACTTTCTGCTGAGAATGCAGGCACAAGTCCCACTTCAAGTCCAGTCAGGAGCTCCCTGTTACACCATATTGCTGCAGTATCCCCCATAAGAGTCACAAGTGTCATCACATTGCATTACTGTCACTGATTGTTTGGTGGTTTTGAGTTAGCCTATTAGGTTGCACTGCTTAGTTTTATTTTGTTTTATTTTTATTATTTTTAATAATATTGTTAATTATTCTAATTTAACCTTTCTTAGTCATTCTATTTTTATATTGTATTTTTATTCTACAATTCAATTCAATTCAAGTTTATTTATATAGCACCAAATCACAACAAAAGTTATCTCAAGGCACTTTACATTGTAAAGTTTAAGACCTTATAATACAACTAAATAATAAGAAAAACCCAACAAATCCCAAAAAGTGGCATGGCATTCAACATAGGTAAGAGAGAAACTGTATTTCAGTTATTCTGTATGTCCTGCACATATAGTGAATTGAAAATCTTTGAATCTCTGAATCTCAAGGGACAAGGCTGTAAGTTTTCGCCAAAGACACAATAATCAACAGGATTTCAGATAGTGGTGTTTTTTGAAGAAATGCCACCTTGCCCAAAGCAGGACTGTCTCCTGCAGCCAGACTTAGAGTCATAAGATCAATATAATTCATAAATGGAAAGTGGAAAGCTTAGTCCAGGCTGTGATAAGCAGTGAAGGAGAACTGCTAGCTGGGATGATCATGGGTGGTCATCATAATTAAAATAAAGGGAAGTGACAAATCATAGATTTAAGTATTTTTTGCATTTTAGTAAAAACCTTTCTTGAAATCAAGTTTGAAAAAATTCTAACATTCTCTTCCATGGAAGAGAATGGGCAAAATATTGGTTCATCACATCTCCTCTGTAAGTGTTCACCAAAAGGGTTTAAGTACATCCAGTGAGATGTATCACTAAAATTAGAAGCCTTCTGTCTCAGAGTGATGCTGAAAAACTAGTCCATGCACATGTTACTTCTAGACTGAACTACTATAATTCCCCACTAATGTCCCAGTAAAAAGCCTCCAGCTGATCCAGAATGCTGCAGCCAGGGTTCTGACTGATATTAGCCAGAGAGATCATATTTCTCCTACATTAGCTTCCCTCCATTGGCTTCCTGTAAAATCTAAAATAGACTTTAAAATCCTTCTCCTCACATATAAAGCACTATATAATCAAACTCCATCATATCTTAAGGATCTCTTAGTACCATATCATCCCAGTAAAACACTCTCAGCTATTAAGCTCCTCTCCTGTGGAACCAGCTCCCAGTTCAGGTTCACAAAGCTGACACCCTCTCTACTTTTGATAAAGCTTATAGTCAGAGCTGGTTCAGGTGACTCTCAACAATCACTTAAGACCCTTTCACACATGCACTGGACTCCAGATTTTCTCCGGACTTTACTCGAGTGGGCTGCATGTGTGAACGCAAACATTGGCATCAACCCGCACGGACATCACACAGACTTTTTCCTGCCAGCCCCCTATTACAAAGTTAATCTTTCCCCAAGGGGATTAATAAAGTATCTATATTATTATTATTATTATTATTATTATTATTATTATTGTCATTGTTGTTATTATTATTAATGTCATGTGCGTAAGTACATTATTACAGTAGTAACGTGTTATAGTTAGTCACCTCTAGAAGTCATAGTGACTTTGACAAGAGTTAAGATGGAAGTCAGGTGATGTAGTATTTACACAGAAAGGAACCAGGAAGTCTATTTCAGGAGGAGGATGATGGGATTACAATGATTTTTTTAACTATGGCTGTCCAACAGCATTAACCTCATGGTATTATTGTAACCAATATAAATTTGAGAAGGTGCTCAGTATAACCCAAGAGCTGCTTCAATGAGCTGTAGGAGAGGGTAGGGCAAGTAAACTGGGGGTTTAGGTTGGATAGCCTGTTGCATCTGTGTCATGTTATTGGGGAAAAGGGTATTTTAGTGCAGCATCCCTTTCACGTTCTATCAACATCTATCTGCTCCTCTATATGTAGTAGGCTGTACTCCCTTCAATTTTAGCATTACCACATTCAAATACTTTAGTTTAGCAATTCTCTTTCCAAAACTAAACAAACAAACAAATATCTGCAAATGAAACTCAAATCAAATCTGTCAGAAGTGAATATTATTCTTTCTCTAAGTCTGTGGCAAACTTAGCCAGCATATGATGTAAGTGTGTATGAGAGATAGAGGTAGAGAGACCAAGTGTGGGTGTTGTTGTTTAAGCTCTCAGCAAGAGTCTAATTAAAGTTTAAATCAGTGTAGTGTACTTCAGTACAAATCCAGTGCTGTAAACTGAGCAATATTCACACCTCAAGAGTGAAGCAAGAAAAAAACAGAAACTGGCAGCTTCCTACGTGGTGCTGAAAAAATAAAAACGTGAACTGTAGCTGTAACGTTTTTGTTTGCATTGCATTTTTTCCCACATCATTTATGCTATAACATCATGACATCAAACACAAGTATTTTCCTGAAGGTGCAGTCAAAACACAAGCCTTAGTTCTCTGGGCAAAGGTGTTATGGGCGTGTCCAAAAATCTATACCACTGTTGTTGGCATTACAGGGAACAACAAGGCATAATGTGAAGGACAGACTGAATACATTATTACTGGGAGGAATGCTTTCTGAGCAGGTTGTCCAGTCAATAATGACCAATCACATCTGCTCATCTTATCTTTACATTCAAAAGAGTTTGAGATTCATTATTAAATGTTTGCGG
>OMLM01020262.1:0-21484 GCA_900302695.1 Helostoma temminkii | reverse complement strand
ATTAAATGTTTGCGGGAGCCACTTTGTGAGGTGGTCTGCAAACTGGACCAATGCAGAATACTGCTCTGGACTTGATTTTATTTTATTTATTTATTTATTTTTTCTAATTGCAAATGCAAATATATTTAAAAATGACTGCATAGCCAAAACTGAATGGACCTCAAGACACTCCATGAGGACAGCCAAAAAATTTGAAATATATGAGTAAAAACTTTCCTTGCTCTTGTTTTGTCACTGTGTAATGAGATATAAATAATTAAGTCATGCTGCTGTGCAACAGAGACTGTACCTCCAAGATATAATTTTCGATGTGCTGTGTGATTAATACCAGGATCCTTTGCAAAAAAATCAAACTACATGTTGTTGCAAAAGGTTCAGTCATCACACATCACAGCTGGACTGATGTTTCTGCAGGACTCTGAATCACGGGATCAAACGCTAAACTATGATATTGTTGGTAATTTTTATGATTAAGTATTCTCATACATATATTAATCAGCATGTGATGATGTAGCAGATAGAAAGAAGACAAACTTGATAACTAAAAGGGGTTCACTGATTTTATAGAGGCCCCTGTGTACACGCACCAGTGCTGGGTGATGACACAAAAATTGCACTGCTTCTCTGATAAAAGGAGGTCTGAGGAGGTTCTATCCCAAATGTGCAACAAAATTGCGCTACCTTACCCAGAATGCATGCATACAGTGAGCATACCAACATACCACTCCTCCTCTCTTACACCAGCACAATCAAGTTCACCCACTGGCAGGAAAATTACAAAAGCAGGCACTGCCTAAAAAAACAAACTAATACTGAGAGGAACTGCATAACAGCTGTGTTTGGGTATATTAATAATAATAACTTATTTGTTATATCAATTTGATATATTGGTACTGATATGACCATTTTATTGATCTATGATGAATCTTTTCATTGATCTTATTCATAGCTTGGTGAGGTATTTTATTTGCAATCTGTGCAAATAAGATCCAGTATGTGTCATAGAGGGCACATAGACCAAGAGGTGAACCTACTATTTATTATTATTATTATTATTATTATTATTATTATTATTATTATTAATTGCTGGCAGTATTGGCAGTAATTCTTAAGTCATTCTGCTTTATTAGCAATATTATAAGCAGACAAATCAGAGCCGTACTAGATCTGTCTGCACTTCTTTGTCTGAAGACTCCTACTGCACAGCAGCCTGAGTAGCACAAAGGAAATGAAGCAAGCTCAGGCTGATCAGGGGAAGTAAAAATGCCTGCAGAAATGAAGGTTATTGTTGAAGCTGCTTTAACTAAACTACAAATTTATAATAAGGTCAAAGGTCATTCAGGAGAGCAGTGACTCTTCAATGAGAGAGACTTGTGAAACTATTACAGAGCTGGAGAAAGAAACTCACTAGAGAAATGATCATTTTAGCTGAGAGGGGAGAGAGAGCATTTCTCAGAGAGATGTTACAAGGGCTTCTTTTTCTTTTTTAAATAATAATAATTCAAGGTAACTCAAAGTTCTAACAAAACTGTTTTCAAAACCAGTGTTTTGTAAAATGAAACCTTAATTTTCACACCAATGACACTTTGATAAACAGATCTAGTCTACAGTCTATTTCACTCCGGAAAGTAAGATATTGATTACAGTTCTATAAAGAGACAAAATCTCAGTCTCTTTTTTCCCCAACAACGTGCAGATTCTGCTCTCTGTTTCATGCCAGATTTAATCTGTTTGTTTCGGTTATTTAATTGTTGTGACTGCACATATAAGACAATGCTTTCATAATGATTTCTTATTATGGATCCTTAGACATACTGTACTAAGAACACTGCAACGAATGCAGATAGAAGAAGAAAAGATAAGAAAACAGAAATCATACTCTAAAGCTGTCATGTGTCACATATTAGCACACAAAACTGCTATTATTCTATGATTGTTGAAAGCTAAGCTAAAAAAGCTGGTAATTTATCATTAAGGTGTGTCTGTCATCATCATAAACAACAAACAACCTTGTGTCTATGCTGGACATATGTGTTGCTCAAACAGGACGTACTGTGTTCTCTGAACATTTGCGACCAGAATTCCTGGAGGAACAGAATAACTGACTTTCATTCTTCTGGTGTTGACTTACCAAGTCAAACACTAGTGAACTAATCTGCAGTACTGACAGACGTGACTTTTAGCCATTAAAGTGCAAGCACTAAGTGGGTTGGACTGTCCAGGCTGAGGAATTACAATATAGGTAGCCATTGTGACTTCATAGACTGTAGGTGCAATAAAAAAAAGATTGGCGAGACCTTTCAGATCATCTGAATGGCAAACTACCGCTAGGGGCAAATAAAAATTATACTCACTAAAACAGAAAGCTACTGATGAAAGCTACAGTTCTTCCAGCCTGAGATGACTGACAGCCACCACCCACTCAGAGTCATGATGTGATTGGCGTGTGTGCGTGTGTGTATGTGCATTGTCAGATCGAGGGTGGCACAGCACCTGCCAGTCAGATGATGTCTATCACGGAGAGGTGACCTAAACCAGGAATGTGAGGTTAAACACATTAATTCATCTAATACTCTAATTAAAATACATCTCTTGTGCTAAGGTTTTTAGGAAAGTCTGCTCACCACCAGACAGCAATGTGTGGAAGGACTGTAATAGTAAGGTACAGCTTTAATAGCTGGAACAATAACAAAAACATGAACAAACATTCATTATGGCAGTAAGATGTGACACAGACAGGGACAAACTGTGTAAAAGGTCAAATATGAATAGAAATAGACAAGGTATATGTTAAATAAATTTATTTATTTATATAACTAACACACCCACTTTACTGTACAGAACCAAAGAACCAGGTGCAGAACCAACCACTACCCCTAAAATATTTTGCTCTTAGTGAACCAGATTATAGATTATAGAACCAGATTATAGTCATCACGACTGACTGTACACGACTCATGTACTGCACCAATCACACACACTGGAAACAAACCACACAGAGGAAACACAAACTATGTAACTAAACAGAATTGTTCCTCAGTTACAGTAAGTCATGAGCAAGGTTGCTATAAAGTTGGATAGCAATAGACAGGCTGGAGGAAAATACAGAAGGACTCTGGAATAAAATTGTACAACAAAATGTTGATACTGCATGAGATCATCTATTACTTTAACTCCACTTTGCACTTCATGCTGGGAGTCAATATTCAATTAAGTAATATTCTATTTAAATATATAGTTTGTCTCTGTACCTGTATGCAGATTTTTTGCAAATCAAATCTTGTTTTTGGCCAGTAGCTTGTAATTGCACAAACATGTCTAATTTATCAATGAAATAACTTTTACATTCACTCCGATGTACAATTCCACTTGCAGACACACACTTTTCTTGTCTCAGCTGATAAGACTCTGACACCTTCCAAATGAGACAGAAAGATGGAATTTCTCTGCTCTGAGTTTCAATTAGATGCAAAGTGAAGCCTGAAATCCAGGCAAGCCAATAGCCTGATATAGCAAGAAATCACTTTTGCTGTTAAATTAATTTGTCATGGCCAATTCCTGTTAGGATGAAACGACTGCCAAATCATGATGTATATGACACCTATTGAATGTGCCTGAGCTTGGAACGTGTAATAAGAAATATGCTTCAGCATTCTGCATGTGTGTTAATTTAAAACATTTTATTTTTTACATGTTTTTCTGTCTGTCAATATTGATATAATACATCTATCTAGGCCAGATTTTGTGTGCATGCTTTTTTGTGTGTGTGTTTGTGTGAGGAAAGGAGATTAGCATAATATGAAATGTACATAATGCTATGTGCAAATAATTTCCAAAAGGTGCTGCAAGGAACAGGATTCCACAACTATGAAACTCCTCCAGGAATAATAAGACAGAGACCTGTGGACAATGACAGTGGAGGTCACTAAGCCAAACACCAATATTTGCATGATAAAGTGATTAAACAATTATTACCATTTTTTTACTCTCTGCTTAATGATTCAGAAATGAGTTGGGTATGATGACAGACTTACACTAACACATCATCTATAGCCTCAGACAGTTTATCTTCACAGCAC
The DNA here is from genome assembly GCA_900302695.1 of Helostoma temminkii. NCBI lineage: Eukaryota > Metazoa > Chordata > Actinopteri > Anabantiformes > Helostomatidae > Helostoma > Helostoma temminkii. Next base: position 17,405 of record OMLM01020262.1, on the reverse strand, counting down.
TGCATACCTATTTAAATGTAAATTATTTGTGACTCTGGCAAGGATTTGTTACAGAAATGCCCTGTAAACTTTAGAGACAGAAATCAAGAGGATAAGTAAAACACGTACATGGGGGAAATAAAGAGAAAAAGAAAACTATTTCCACAAGCACTGTGCTTTGTGCTGCATTGAGGAATAGAAAGAAAACAACATTTATTGTGCCTAATTTCTTTTGCTGAGGTTAATCAGTCTCATTCAACTACTAACAACAATCAACAAGGAAGAAAACTCCTTTGAAGATAAACTGAATGTAGCAAATTTCCCCAGAACTGTATTTATTAAATACTTTCAAAAAAGTTGCGTAAATGTGCAATATTTGTCTAGCTATGGAAACAATCACAATATATTAATACATTCACAGTCTTGATATGCAGAAAAATTGTTTCATTTCCAGCAGGGGAGGACTGTTTGGGATCAGTGATCCCATCAAAGTGTAACAAATAGTTTACAGGACAACATGGAACAATACAAGAATATATGTCATAAAAGCATGGAATATTCTGTCTGTTGTTAGAGAAGCTTGTTTATCACTTATCCTGTTTTCTTATATAATTTCTACATACAGTATAGTCAACCAACAAATAACACACACAAATGTTATTTTCTTTAAATATACATTTACCAGTGAAAGTATTAGAACAACAATTCTCTTTTCCAGTTTTAGAACAGAAAAACACATTTCATGATGAATTTGTATTCAAGCACGCATGCAAACTCGCTACCTGCCTTTAAAACCCCACTAGAAGTAGAGCTCTGTGCAAATTTATACTCATCCACTCATCATTTACTTCTGCCACAACACCTGACACACCATCTTCTTATCCAGTCCTCCTGCCTGGGCATTATCTCTTCCCAGCATGCCTCCTTATGGCAGACATTTTGACTTGTGAAAACAGGAAAAGCAGTGGCTGAACTGGTGGCACTTGCGCTTGGTGGCTCAATGGGACACTAAATAGAATGTAGCTATATAATGATATTATTTAAACATGTTCACTTTCTGTTTTAAGTCAAAACTGTGACTAAAAATGTTGTTGCTGTTCACCCCTTTGGCTTCAACAGTGTCTAGACCCTGTCCAAGAATCCTGGCTGCCTGTATCAATTACTGGATGCATTGTGGAGAATGCAGGACCCGCAGAAGTGGATCCATCCCAAACCTTGTTAATTAACACTTCACCTAAAACTGCTTCAGCTAAATATGAAACATTGTGCTTGGCTCATTTAAAAGTCATTGATTTGTCACAGTTTTCATGTTACTGGAAAACAGAGAAACAAAACCTGAAAAAAAAAAAAAAGTTGTCACATGGGACACAATTACCGTGGTTCCAGCAGCTTTCATGTTTGAAAATGGGAAATAAAAGTAAAACAAAAGTCACGTCAGAAAAACATGGTAGCAACAACAAAAACAGCAACTAAATAATAATAATAAGAACATAAAAATATGACAGTGGGGCTGTGGACCCAACACAAAATAAAACAATTCATACTCTTCATCCACAGACACACAAAACCCATAGGGAGGTATTACAATAACTACATGTGAGACAGCCAGAGAGCGTATACTGCACACACAGTTATTTGCCCTAAAACAAACAAGTAAATAAATACATTCTGACCACTGTAGTGATGCAATAGCAGTAGCATGGTTACAGCTTAAGGTATGTTAACTTTACCTTGCTATGCAGCTGAGAACACAGTGGTCAGCAGCACATGCCATAACCTTATTTCATATCTCAATAAAATATTGATAGATCATCTATTAAAGCTATTTATTTACCAACTGCTTTATATTGACTGACAGCACATGAAACAGGGAGAAAGACCATCATGCATTTTGTAGCAAAGTCTATTTGATGCGACCACATTGTGAAATCAAATAACAAGACAAGATTATATTTTCCTCTTAAACACATGAGTGATACAGTCCTAAATCAGGTAAAAAAAAATAGTATATCAGATCTTCATCTAATTATTGCATTAAAACAACACTGCTGATGTGAAAACATGAACCTACTGGTGAAGTTCAAAATAAAATGTTTATGTGTTTATATGTGCCTATTGAGCAACCGAGCAGAGCACAGCCTGTGTTGACTGAACCAACTGTCGAGTCTTTCATACAGAAGCTGAATGCAGAAGCAGATTAAATGAAGAGCTTGTTCATGATCATTTAAATTTTTCATAACAATGTGAAGCTGTGTTTTATTGATGTTTTCTTATTTCCATAGGGAGATTTCTTCTTTGTTGTCTCTGAAATCCATTTATTCTTGAATTTTAGAGAAACTGAAATGATCCATGGTGACAACTTTAACTGTGCTATTACAGCAATACAATGATAAATAAGGAATTAAATTGCTGCTGTGTTTTTCTCAGTCTCAACATAGTATGATCAGTAACATTTACTATATTACACCTACCGTATTGTAGATGTGTTTTTATTTATTTGTCACCTGGCTTAAAAGTATAAAGAGGTCAATTTGTAAGAGAACCACACATTATTTTTGAAAAGAGCAATTCAGAAAGAATCTGACTTTTAAAGGAATGATGACAAAGAGCAGCGTATCGGAATCGGAAAACAATCTGTCTCTCCCTCTTCCTGCGTCTCTGTGGGTGTGCAGCTCGCTGAGTGACGGATAACTGGCTGTCACAGCTGCTGCTCATTTGATTGACAAGCGTGTTCAGATGTGGTTTTATCCAAGACCTGCCTATTGTAAGCTGTACTAATATACTTTGCAATGATCAACTTACTATAAACTATTCAACTCAACTGAATCAATATAATGAAACACAGACAAAGGCCCTGGACACCCGGTTAATCCACATTTTTGTGTATTTTGTGGGTTTTCATAATTTACCTGCACTCTCTTGTTAGCGTTGTTCTGTTTTTTATGTACTGTACCATCATATTTTCTAGGACACTGACTTGATGACCTCACATAATTTATTGTCCAAGCTACATCTTACCCATCTTTATAATTTTATTGTTTTGTACAGGTTATTACTGACATGTAAATGACATTCATACTTAGAACAATGAGCTAGACATTACAATGATCTTTTCAGAAGTAAATAAACTCATCACAGACTAGATGTTGATTTATCCATGAATAACAATGCCTATATTATCAAAGACAAACTCTCTTGTGTTCTGATTTGCAGATGAACTCACAGTGGGAGGCACAAATACTGCAAAACAGAAGCAATGAACAAAATGCCAGCTTGTGCTATGTGGAGATTAGTTCATAACTAAAGAGGATGTGTAGATTTGTTTGGTATAGATCACATTTTTCTCTGTTGTTTGCGGCATTTATGAAAAAAGCAAGCGGATGCTTCTGGCATTTTAGAGTTTTCTCTGCATAGTTGCTCAGCAGGTTTATGCAAATCATTGTGGAATGATTTTTTAACATTAATTTTTAAAATGCAAATCAAATAAGCCAGAAGATCAGCCCCCTCTTTATATTAAAAATGCAAAATCAAGCATAGTGACTTTTCCTTTGTTTAATTTAATTTCTTCTTTTTTCCCTCTTATCATTTATTATCACTGTGCTCTAATACAGCCTTGAAATAATGCAACTTTTGTTCTACTACTACTTTTGAGTTTGCAGCATTGGCTCATTTAGCATTAACTCAGCTTATTTATGACATTCGCAAACCTAGTGTTATCAGACCAGGTTATCAGCAATCAGCAAAATCATTTTTATTTGACTTTATTTTATTTAACAGCAACATCATACATTAATAAACATCAGTGTTAATGTGCCAGAGTTAGCCAAAAGGCTAATTTTCATCTGCAGTTGCTGGACAATGTCACACCTACAGTGTGAAAAAGTATTTGCCACCTTCGTAATTTTTTTAATTTATAAATTTTTTTCATATTTGTCACACTTAAATGATAAAACAACACATTTTAATATTACACAAAGATAATCACAGAAAGTACACAAAATCTGTGAAATGATAATTTCATTAAATAGCTGTCCAAACATTCCTGGAGCTATGTGAGAAAGTAATTACCTAATAGCTGGTAGTGCAACTCTTGGCAAGAACTGCAATCAAGCATTTGTGACAACTAGCAACAAGTTTTTCACATCACTGTGGAGGAATTTTGGCCCACTCTTGTTTGCAGAATTGTTTTAATTCAGGAACATTTTGGAGTAATAACCCTTTGGAGTCTAGGGTACATGTGGCTGTTTTGGACTACTTTTTTACCTTAAAATATTCCACCTTAAAAAACTTCGCTATGCCCATGTTTGGTTTCATTTTATTCAGCGTAATCTCACCTGTATGATGGTATGGTTATTTTTTCATTTTGACATACTGTAGACGTTAGACCTCAAAAAAACATATAATCTATTGTTGTTTTCTTCTTGTTATTTTCTGTGTTTGCTAATACCATCAGCATGTAGAGCGCTCTCTGCATTTCCTCTCTCCATTTCCTCTCTCCATTTTTTATCGTTTCTTTCTGAAGCAAGAAATGACAAAGTTAATAGGGAAAATGCATCACCAGATGTGCCTATGTTACTTACTTACTTATTACTAACTTGTTTTACTTGGCCTATCAACACCATTTTCTAGCAGTATAGAGTTTAAAGTCTATGCTTTCAACACAAGTTGAAAGCAGAGCTAGGCAGAGCTTCGTCTTGCTGCTACATTGTGTTAAATTGGTTAAGCGATTTGGACACTCCGGCGCGTCCTTCGATGTCAGCAGTCTCCTACTTATTGTTGAATCATGAACACTGACCATGAATGGAACAAGTGAGACCTGCAGTTCTTTAGATGTTGTTCTGGGTTCTTTTATGACATACTGGATAAGTCTTGTGCTCTTGGAGTAATTTTGGTAGGCCACCCACTCCTGGGAAGGTTCACCACTGTTCCAAGCTTTCACCATTTGTGGATAATGGCTCTCACTGTGGTTTGCTGGAGTCCCAAAGCCTTAGAAATAGCTTTGGAACCCTTTCAAGACTGATATACGTCAGTTATTTATTTATTTGTTTATTTATTTTTCAATACTGCTGTATGTTGTTTGTTTTTTCAAGTGAATTCAATATCAACATCCCTCCATGATAATATAGATTAACTACTGCTCTACTTTGTAGAATATGTGGAGCTGATGCATTACACCTGAATAACCCTTGAAGTCTTTGTGTAATGTTTGTGTGAAGCTGATTCTCTGCCAGATAAAGATGTTAGATTCACTGAAGTCCAGCCTTTACAGCACTTCACCTGTTTAATGCTGCATACAGGGGCAGGAAGACAAGGACACCTTATCCTCCTGGGATGTAAAAGCATTCACTGTGACAAAATATCACTTTGCTTTCACCTCAGCAGTGGACATGCTCACTGGCCTACTACAACTGCAAATTTGCTTTCCTTCAGTGTTGAAATGTATTGTATGCTGACATCCAGCTAGTCAGTCTGGACTTTTAAATATACAACAACCACAAATATATCACATCTTGAAAGGTTTGAAAGCAGCCGAGTATATGAACATATGACTGTCTGTCTGGCTACATTACAAGGTGCTAATAATAAGGTAATCTTGAAGTCCAAAATCTGGAAGCATACAAATATTAAATTGGGACAACAGGCAAATTTGCTTTTTTAAACACTATACATGTAAACATTAAGTCAAAACAACATCATATGGGAGAATAATGCCAATGCACCATCTTTCTAATAATTAAAATTATCAACCATGCATCCAAGGAGCAGATTACACTGACACCCTCATTACAGATACATTAAACCATCAGCTGATAAACTCAGCCTGTTCAAAGATAAGAACAGAACTCAGAAAAAAGTAATGGTAGATTCTTTTGGGCTTTTTGTTTGTTTGTTTGTTTGTTTTATACTGAACCTCAAAATGTATCCACAAAACAAACAAACAAACAATATGGATTTCTATTTAAGGGAAAATATCTTATTTCAGTATCGCTGTATTGTAACCTACCTGTGTGATTACAATGATGATACAGATGGTGAGAAACACTGGCAAGGATCTAAGTGACTTTGACATGGGCTAAGTTGTGACTGTGTCAGAACATTTGTCTGACACAGTCAGACATCTTAACATCTTAATCATGTTGGGTGATTCTGTTGTGCAGTGGTCAGTACCTAAACTGGTCCAAGGAAGAACAACTGATAACCCAGTGACAGGGTCATAGGCACACATGTTTCACTGATGTGCATGAGTGCAGATTCAGTCAGATCCCACAGAAAAGCTACTACAGCACAAATTCCTAAAAACATGTTGTGCTGGCTGTGACTGACAGCTGTGAGAACACCGTTTTTTACTGCTTATGGAACTGTGGAGGCTCAGATCGGTCACAGACACAGTGCTGATGCTAAACACTATCCATTACTGAAAGAACCTATAATGTGTACATGGAGTATTGAAGTAAAGTAGCCTGACATTTGAGAACTAGACTCACTGTATGTTATCACCAAAACTAACAAGAAACAGGAAAATAACCTTTTGCCCTTGTAAAGGCAAACAGCATTTCAGCACTTGTACATTATGATGAAGATAGTTATATATGCACCATTTCACAAAAGACCTAGTTAATGCTCCATGAACAGCACTGTCCCCTTTACATAATGCAGCTCACAATCACCATGTCATCAGAAAATATCTGAGTGTGACTTCCTTCATTGTTTTTCTTTTCTTTTTCTTTTTCTTTTTTCACTGTCACGTGACGGGTATTAGGAAAATCGAAGGTCAATCTTTCACAGAGAGAACTGCATTAATGCCAATCATACCATAATATTCTGACCTTCCTGTATTCAATTACTTTCTACTAGAAACTGTATCTAAAAATACAAACATATTGTATTATACATTGCACATAGGAACAAATATGTGTAATTAATGAGCTTAGATTTTATCCAGCCAGAAGCAGCAGCTTTGGTTCTTTCAGACAGCCTCAACTAGCCTTATTAATACTTATCACAGTACTCAGCTTTCAAAACCAGAAGAGTATACTTGCTGTAGACTCACATATGCATGTAGTTTACAGCCACGTCATCTGTGCCATTGTTCACATACTTCCTCGCATAGTTTGTGTCTGTCTAGTAGGTTTAAAAAGGTCAGCCACATGAAAGCAGGCAAGGACACAATCCTCCATGGCAGAACAGGAAACCTCTTCTACCACCTTATCTGTCCAACCATGTAGTTAACAGCAAGTAATCTCCAGCCTTATTGGTACTTCAAGAATGATTATAAAGTGCTGCATTGTATTTTTTGTATTGTTACAGTGTAGCAATCTGCAACAAACAGTTGGCACGCCCACCATGCTTGCAGGCAGCTTTTATGGTGAGTGAAAAGAAGTATTGCAAGTCTAAGAACCCATGCTGATCAGGAACAGCTTGTCAACAAAAGAGATGTACAAAAGAAATATGGCATTATTTTGCCACAACAAAGGGGTAAAAGGTCTGCACAGTATAGTGCTTTTCACAGTATATAGTATTTTTCTACCATATCAATAGAATATTACATCTCATTCATCCATTCACACATCAATGATGTCAGAATTGCCATGCAAGGACTTGGCCTGACCCACTACAACTGTGTCAGTGTCTTGTGCAAGGATACTTACATATACTCTATCTCCTGAGCAACCTACTTTTACAAAGCCTTTCTGTAAAAGATGTTTAAAACCTACAATCACCAAGGAACCAAACGCAAGCAACTTGGCACATGGCCCTGGGGCCTTGTATGTTGTAGCCTGTATGTTATGTGGATCTACCTGCTATTATGGTTGGATTTTGCAGTGGTTGCATAGATTCAAGAGATTTGTTGGTTCAAAGACTCTATTCACAGGGCAAGGCCACCAACAAATGTAACACATTGCCAGTTCATGGAATGAGTGCCCAAGTGTGTTGTATGTGAGCCACCAACACATATTAACCAATATATGTGGTATGAGAATAGATGAGGTTCTTCTGTCTATCATTCATCACAATAATTCAACCTAACATGGAATAAACAAGGGCAGAAGAGGTTTTGCTGAGCTAGAGAGTTAACAGTGACACCTAACTGGGCTATGGCTGCACAATTAACCCACGCTACTAAAAACAAGATTAAACCCAAACACTCATATTAAATTTAACTTCAGTTTAACAAAATCAAAGGAGAAAAGTTTACAGGGATAAACAGCATTTTAGCTCAATAACACTTTCATTCACACACTGAGAGTGAAAGAGTCACAGCCAGAGCAGAGAACATTCACTTTCTATTTTTGTGACTCACCTCATGTAAAGTGGTTATTGCCTGACTTAAAAGTTGCTATGTTGCTAAGGTTTTTTGGGGGGGGTGGGGGTAACATGGGAGCCACATTGGCAACATTGAGCACCAGAAGGTGCTTAACATGCTTAGACACTCTCTTTATCAGTGGCATAGATAACACCCAAACTCCCCAAACACAGAACAGGTTGTCAGATTTTCATATTTACCTATGTATTTAATACAATCACAGAGTTTTGCAATTATGTATTCACACAGGCTGACATTGCTGTTAGATCAATTGTGCAGCACTAGTACAATCAGAGTGTTTAAATATGCTAAACAGGAACAACTAGAATGAGAATTCGCTTCAGGAAGAAAATAGGGTTCATCAGTATACAGCAAGAACAGAGGTACGAGTTAATCTGCAGTTTAATAACATGTCATCAATCTGAGGAAGATTTTTCTGATGAATTTGCTTAAGAACAAATTCAAAAAACAGGAAGATACTAGTGAATGAGGCCCATTATTTGTTTGTTCTGCACAAACAGTGATTTATCCCATATTTTTTAATGTCATCCCTCCGGCCCATTGTACGCTGTACATGTACTCCTGTCTTTCCAGCTTATGTTGACTGGTCATGACCACTTTAGTACATGACATATGTCACCTAGTGTGAAACACAATTGTTGCATAGTTGTTGAGTCAGTGTAAATAAGCATTGGACTATGTAACTCAAAAATACAGTACATTCAAAACAAAATAATCACAAACACTTAAAAGCTCACTCTGATCAGAGCCCAACATATTCCTCTGCTAGTACACATGATGGAAACAGATTCTCACACAACAGGAAGCTTGAATTTAGCCAAATAATGTAAATTCACATGTCAATGTGTGTCACATAGCCATCAACCTTTCAATTTGTTTTTGACCAAGGTCAAAACGCTCTCAGTGACTGAGAACACATAGAGCTTGTTAACACTCCCTCTATTTCAAATATACTTGATCCTATAGGTGTTTTATTTGATCCATGGATAATACCTGAGTTGTCAGCAATGGCTTTAACATACCTTGCACAGTATGTAGCCATGAAATAATATTATTTGGGATTTTACATTAATGGACACATACTTTCTTTGTATCAGGCTTCAAACTGAGACAGACAGTTTATACTCCTCCACAAGCTGGTCATGTTTGCACTGACAGCGTTTACCAGATGTGCTCCACCAGATCAATCTCTGTGTTTTTTTGTTTTGTTACTACTCCATTACCAACACATTTTTCAGGGTTGAGCCTCTTACAGTGTGAAGAGCATCATTAATGCTGACATGCAATTACAAAAGTAGACAAAGGGGGAATCAACCAGATTATTGCCTTATTTCACATTTATTTATAAACTAATTCGTTAAAAAAGTATTTTCAGTATCTTTACATGGTCCTTGAATTTTGGTCATTCAGGAAAAAAAATCTAGATTTTATCAGTTGTTATAAAAAAAAAAATCAGTTATTTCTTAGTTGTTAATCACATGTTTTTTACATACTGCTATTTTTTATTCCTATATACTAGTATTTGTAGATGCTAAACATTTCTCTTTTTGTGAAGTTTTATGAACTTTTATGTCAACCGATTATTACAGCCCACTATTCTGCTACAGATCACAGAGGATGTGTCATCTGGGTTCACTTAATGTCAGCTGATCCCCCCAGAGGCAAGCAGTGCTGTTCAATCAATATAATTCTGAACAAATTTCAATTTCTAACCTTTCAAATTCACTAGACACTCCCCATACCTGCATGCACACTGTTCACGTCTTCCATCATAATGATTTCAGTGTTAAATAAAGAGACTAAAAACGCGGAAAATGCCTTTTCTATGTCTGTGTGTGCTGAAGGTATGAGATTCTTATGCCATCGGATTCCCGAGTCTTTCAGCGGGCTAATTAAGAGCTAATTAATGTCAGATTAAAGTGTGGCTGATCTTATTAATAAAATGAGGTAATTAGGTAAATTACATTTGATTCACAGTTTGAATTGGAAGTGGTAATTGAGTATTGGTCAAAAAAAGGAATAAAAATTATCAAGACACTTAATGTAAACTCCAGAACAAGAAGCGAAACAACCCAGAGCATGTGGATGTTTATCGGTATCAGGTAAAAAGGACAAGCAGGCAACCACTCACACGTCTGCATTTCTGCATGGACTGCAGTCCATGGGGCTTTTTTACCTCATCCAGCCTTTATGAAGTTTATTGTCTCATTTGTCACAGTCATTCTCCCTACATGTTTTGTGAGTAACTTCATATGAAAACATAGGCAACTAGATGAAGAAATTTCTGAAGAAATTACGAGGGAGAGCTGTAACGCTTAGAAAGAGATACTGATGGCTTACATGCCATTGACCGATTATTTCAATTTCTTGCCGAAAAGTAGAATAGAATTTTACAAACAAACTCAGTGATATGTTTTTGTGGATAAATTCAATAAAATAAAGATTTTATGGCAAGTTAGAAACAGACCTAATCTTTGGTTTGGAGGAGAATCTTTTTTTTTTTTTTTTGAGAACCCTTATAGTCCCACAGTGGGGAAATTTGGTTTTTGGACAGGCTGCCCCTTTGGGGCGCCAAGGCTCAGGGGTTTCAGTGGCTTGCCCAAGGACACCTCAGCATGTAGCCAGGATGGGGAATTGAACCTGCAAACCTTGGGGTTGAAAGATGACTGCCCTACCAATTGAGCTACATACGGCCCCAGAATTTAGATTGGATCCCAATAGGACCATTAGACCATTCTAGTGAACTCCCTTGACTTTTGGCCATGGTGGACAAAAACATTAATGCCTATGACAGCAATAAACATATGCGTGGAAAGAAACAAGTTTTCCTACGTTTCTAGGTATAATGTGTTTAGATGAAAGTTGACTGAGCAAGAGAAGAAAAAACACAAAAAAATTGTTGAGGAGGAGACGCTAGAGTGTGAGTGACAACTCGCACTCTAGCTGACAAAAGTTCCCATTACTGAAAACAATAGAGAAGATGAAAACTGACCAAAAATAGCTCAAAATTAAAACTGCTAAAACTTAAAAAGATATGAAGTATGAAGAAGCTGATCTAGGAGGAAAATTGTAAATTTGTCTAGACCCGTTTAACGTTGAAATGACATTTCTACAATAAACGATGATAATACACGAAGCTGATGAAAAGATGAAAGATGATGGGAAGTTGAACGACGAATCCTATTAAAGTGAATGGAAATTTTTCGATAGAAAAAGGTGAATATCATAAAAAGCTGCTGGACAGCTCTCCCACTAATTAGGTTGCCATGCTGTGTAATTAGTTTAAGGATAGAGAGCAATAATTGGAGAAACAAAATCTAACATATGTGCACTTTTTTATATGTGACACATATGGTAATTGTCTGTTTAAAGTGCGTTTGCCACAGGAGACATAGATTCAAAATTGGCATTTCATGATAATACAAAAGTTTTTTGTTTTTTTTTATGCTGTGAATTAATCATAGAAAAATATTCCTAAATAGGCTGTCTGTGATTCACTGAACCTTAAAAGCAATCCAATAACACTGATGCACAAACACACATAGATGCACTTTCAGTCAAAGCATCAACTGTGGACTTACCTGTATAGAATATACATTACTTTCAGTTCATTGGTTGTGTGTACAAATAAGAACCGGCATGTTTGAAACATGGACTGCAAAATGTCAAATGCCACTTATCTTCTAAAGGCATGTGTCTGCTGTACCAAACCAGATTCATCTGTGTGTTTGCTTGACCCTTACTTGTTCTATCCATCACTCCCTTGTTATTCAATACGCTTCCTCCAGGTTAATTTGTGATAATAGGGTTATTTCACAGCATGCACTGGGTTTGTCTGCTTTTTAAGCTTGTTGATTAGATTACTGATTATCATCAGATTGTTTTCAGTCCTCATCAGCCACAATTAATATCTGTAATTAAATAATTGTCTGTATAGGTGTGATGTCACATCGTGTTGAAAATGTATACCTGAGTCTGACGTTTGTCTCCTGGAGTGACACTGATCAGCAATAACTCAACAAGTTATAGTGTGATTATAGTGCAACTTGGGAACACACATCACTGCAAGCAACACTAAGCTTCCAACTACAATGCTGAGGAATATACTATTTTGATGTTTCTGCTGAGTATATGTATACTGAAAGCCGGAGTTTTTAATGTCACTGATTTAAATGTTTATGGAGACTGATCCATGCACCATCACCATATGCTAGCACAGGGTGTGCTGGCAGTAACAAATTTACATGACATTTATTCTCAGTATATGAATGCCATGTTGTACGATGTGAAAAGATCTGGTGCAAAATCAGCAATTTCACTGCTGTAAACAGATGCCATAGTACGCCGTTCATTTACACAGTGAGCTGAGATGGCAGTCAGCAGCACCGTGCCAGCACGCTCTTAGCCACCACAGGTGTGATGGCACCTGGAGCAGCATTCATAAACTGCGAGCGGCATTTAAGTAGGAGTTTACAAACGCCTTCTGGCAAAACTAAAGTAGATTGGAACAGGTATTAAACAGGGATAAAAGGGGAATTATGACCTCTCTGGCTTTTGAAGTAATAATAGTAATATTAGTAGAGATTTCAAAGTACATCACTGAAATATTGAGCAATACATGGACCACAGTAAAGCATAATTAATTATCTGAAGCTTATCTGCAGCAAACTGAACTTTAGATATTGAATATTTTAATTAGATCCCCTACAGTATGTGTTTAACTGATTCTAAGAGTTAAAATAGAGTGTATGTTGTTAGGTATCTACAGTATGTTGTAGTGTGGGATTTTGCATACTGACAAATGACTACAATGACAGATGATTACAAAAAACAGTTCAAAAAGTGTTTTTGTTTTTTTATCTTGTATGCAAGATAATACCATGTTGTGAAAGATTCATTTAAGTATCATATCATGTCATAAATGTCATTGAAGGATATAAAAAGTAATTAAATATATTCATTAATGTGATGTGTTGGTGAGGGTCTAATTCTGTGATGAGTTAAGGGCTTTACCATGTCTAAAAAGAACAATGTGTGTCCTTTTTAATTCTAGGAGTCAAAACATCTCATTAGTGGATCTGTGAGATTCATTAAATGAGATGTGTTGAGACTACAGATCCAACACAAACAGAGCTCCCTGACAATCAGTCGTGTTTCGAGTCTGTTTCTCACTGTGAATTCAAGAAGCAAATAAATCAGTTATTAAAACTACAAAGTTCTAATTAATTGGATTCACCCTCTAGAAAAGGGCACTCATGTTATCTTGATGAATGGCAACATGTCAGGTTGCAAGTATCAGTCAGTATAGGGAGAAGCAGTGCAAAATAGCAGAGCCTCACTATTTTTTTTCCTAATTAGTTTCCCTGATAAGCTGCCTATGTCATCACATTTAAAACGGGGACAGAGGTTTCAGCTATATTAGTTTGCCAATTAACTTTCATTAGGTCTCCTTTTAAATCCCTTGGTATGGATTCTGTGTGTCAGTACAGGATCTGAATGGATCCAATTGGACCTGGACCTGTCAACTTCTGATGATGTGGTGTGCTACTAGTATTGCTCTTTTCCATTGTGGCTTCTTATAAATTAATTGATATCATATATAATTACACTGTAATCTATTCAGTCAGGTGTGGCTTTTGCTCGGGTCCGCATCTTTGTTAAAATTTATTTATTCTCGTTGGGTTTGGGTTGGCTTTCCACATTCTCTTCAGGGCAAGAATCTATTCTGCTGCACAACCAGGTGAAACATAGGTATACTTGAATATGCATAAAGTGCAGATTAATATCTACATTTTTGTGTTGTTGTTGTTGTTTTTGTATAAAATAAATTCAAATTAAAATATATTACAAATGTACTAGCACTGTGCATAGTTTTATTAGTGTGCACTGAAAGTTTTAAATAAAAGATTTTAACAGATTTTCATATTGTTGCTATTATTAAGTGGCCTTTCAATAGTAAACTACTAGTTACACTTTAGTATTGGAATTAATGTTGCGATTGTAAGATCAAAGATATACTGCACATATAGCATGTTGCACACTGCAGTCACATCTTATTGATGATAAAATAAGAAATAGTGTAAACTGTGTCCATTCTTCCAAAAGTCATGTAATTAATTGTAAAATGGCTTTTTAGGAGCTTACATGTAGAAATATGTCAGGTCTTGTTATTATTTTCAGACGCGCAATGAAACATTATGAACTATTAGCTGTGTAATTTCTTCAGTGTTACCGACTAAACAATACCCTCTTTTTTGTGACACAGGGATTTTGCTGTAGCGACACTTAAATGTCCTCTATAACCAATTTTCAACCAACACAAACTCGGTGCTAGTGCTGGTTCAAAGTTGGCTCAACTTGGGAAGCATCTAAGAACCAGTTTGCTTTAATATGTGCGAGAGAGCCTCCACAGAGCTACATCATGTTATAACAGTATATGTCTGCATAACTCATGAGACCTTACGGTACAGGTAGACTGCCTGGGAATTTTAATTCACATTCACCTCCTTGTTCATTTAAATGGATCATCAGACAGGGTGCTTTCATTATATTATGAGAGAAACACAGGTTTAGTGGAATCCCATCAAATAAATATGATGGTTAACAAAGTTTCCTGGATATTTCTATACTTTATTCATGATGTGTATCTTTGTTATTCTCTTAACACATCGCAACACCATAACAGACTTGTTACTTGCCCTTATGGTTCCTTCAACCAAGTGTGAATATATTCAGTCATTTCATTTATATACAGATGGAGCAGTGCACAGAATGCTCATAAAATCATGGGTCCATGCAACCAAGTTAATAAGAAGGCAGACAGCTCTGTTACGGACATCTGTTTGCAATGACTAACTCTATAATGGGCAGATAGCAGCTTCAATGTATTTGTGAAAAAATCCACTGAAGTTTTTTTTTATGTGCGTGTTCATATTGGGTTTCACCCCTAACAAAACAATTCACTAATTGCTTTTTTTCATCAGGCATGGGTTTAATTTTTCCCAGCAGTGTTTTAAATTTTGAAGTAAACTTGAATGTAAGTGCAGAAATCTCTAACTCATCTTTTAAAAGTCACAATCTTATATTCTGTTGTGCACAGCTTAGCTCGTAATTCCACCAGATGCAGTTGCGATACAGAGCGTGTCAGAGGGACAGGTATTGAAGAGCTACTGTCCACGATCCACTAGGAACTAGGGTTATGCTAGTATAGAAAGGAACACTTTACGTATACCTACATCACATCATATACAGATAGAAGTTAAAATTTAGGATAGGTAAGTAAAAGAAATATATAAATACTGATGAACCAGAATTAAACACGACTGAAGAACTCACTAAAGATGTAAAATGCACAACACATCAATCATCCACAGTATATGTCAGTGAAGTGATTTTGGTTGTCTTCCTCTCCATATTCTCATCTCATCTTCTCTGAAGAAACCTGATAGACAATGCCATGACAAAACCACTTCATTCTGCTACAGGCAGCTCATGAGGCTAGGGCCCATTAAAGCTGATACAGTTAACTGTAGCCTGAAGGTATAATCAACTTTAAGTGGCTGCTACAGAGCTTTTGTGCTGGGCTGGGGATTTTTTAAAAGAACTTAGATGGACAGAGGAACAATAACTAGAACATGTGTCAAAAGCACTTATTTGTTATCTCTTTTTTCTCAGTGACAGCACAATGGACAATTTTACCAAGAGCAGTATTGTGCTTCACGTTTTTTAAGAGTTGACTGTGGACTTTACACATACTAAAAACCCTGGATAGATTGACGAACAAAGAAGAAAAGGCTAAATAAATTGTATATGGTTTCATAGTTTAAGAATAATACTTACATTGTGTGATTTTGAGCTCTCTGAATAAAAATACAGTCAGTTCCATAAATAATGAAGCTACTTGTGTGTGGGCCTTTCTGCCTTTAGCCTTACCTTCAGTAAGTGAAAAGCATGCTCTATTTGGTTGAGATCAGGGGAATGAGTTGGCCATTGGAGAATATCTATTTGTTACTTTGTCTTTAAAAACTCTTGCTTTCACTGCTTTCACTGTGTGTTTTGCTTGATTATACATCTGCAGTATCAGCATTGTGCATTTGACTGAGCCTGAGCAGAAAGTATAGTCCAGTGGCTTCAACAATGGCTTCCTTTACTTGGCCTTTACTTTACCTTCTTGGATCTCATGTTGAGAGTTCCAGTGAACAGCTACCAAATGCAAATGTAACATTCAGAACTACCTCCATATCTTTTTTCTGCTTGATTAATTCTTACAAAAAAAATCACACAATCTATGAGCGCCTTCTATAGAGTATATTATTTTGCTGAAGCCTGCAGAATATGTTATCAGTCTGGTGTGCATGGGAATAGCCAACTGTATTTAGTCCAATCACAGTGCAATGCCAGAAGTTTTATTGAATTAACTATATAACATTAGAATAACTTGTATGGATTACTTTTATTACAGCAAAAGTATCCATATGCTTTCTCATTACACATGTGGGATTTTGTGCAGCAGACTTAAGATCAATGAAGATTTCTTTCAGTGTGTGCTTTGTAGTAAATGAAATGAGTAGATCTAATTTCTTTTCAAGAATTTGTCAAGCATGTACCTACATTTCACTAATATGCTGTAGTTATGCCAGTATAGAACCATCAAAAAATAAAATAAATGTTATAATAAAATTATTGAGTTTTATTGTTATTAAAATGATGTAAAATTACATATGAGCTAGATAAAAGGAATAGTGTACAGTAAGTTTGTCTTTGTGCAACCAGCTTCTGGAAATGCATCTCATGTTTTAATGACATCTTGCTCTTCTGCTCAAAGTTGATAATAAAAAATAAATATTTGACCAAGAAAAAAACTAGCATAACAAAATTCTTTGCCTTCTTTTTTTACTGTACAGAACATACAAAAATTCTAAATAGTGTGGTTCTTTCTAGAAATCAATATAGTGATAAACAACTGAGCAATTTGTTACTCATCTCATTCCTGTGCACATCCTAATTCATGTCATCTAAATGTGACTGGTGGACTTTGAAGTTATTTATCCTTAAGGGAGACGGTGATGAAATAAAATCTACTTTAACTTTCTCCTCAAAT
>OMLM01020261.1:28257-69275 GCA_900302695.1 Helostoma temminkii | reverse complement strand
CAATATTCTACATCCAGGGAGTGGCTCTGTACAGTATATAATGGTTGCCTGAAATATGAAGCATCATTCACAAACTTTATCCCTTAAATAAAGTAGCTGCAAGAGAAAAATGCATTTTAAAACAGGCTAAATAAAGGACAAGAGGGGAGAATTAGAGCTCCCCTTGAATTCTCAAAATATGAGGAGAGCTGGTGTTTCCAATATGCTGAAGTCAGAGAAATCTCACAGATGGCAACTCCAACAGCTGAGGTCACACATGCAAAATCTCAATTTCCCCATGTTTACTCCAAACCACTGCCACGCAGAAATTTTAATCCCCCCCCCCTGTTCGAAAACCACAACCCCCGGCCATTTAGCATTAAAATATATGTACAGGCGCACGGTTTAGACTTGTCGCTCCAGTACTTCTGATGTAAGTCTGTGCAATATTACACATCATATCATATTATATCCTGCCATAATTCCTCCCCATTATGAAAAAATGGGTGACATCACATTATTAAGCATTTGGATGTGAGATGACATGTACGTATATGTGCATCTCACATGTGTCTAAAACATGTGCAAAGTATGGAGGAAGGCCAAGCTTGCCTGTTGGAAGGCTATAAGGAAGAGTAAAAAAAATAAAATTTAAAAAGATTTATCGCCTGTACATGATATCAAAGGAATATTTCGTAATTTAAGCTACTGATTTTATAGTTTTGTATCTGATCACAATAAAACCACTGTATTAAAGTATAAACTTTACGTACAATTATTTTGAATAGAGTCTCAGAATCTCCACTCATTCATCCCAAAGGTATTCTATCAGGTGGAGGTCAGGAATCTGTGCAGGCCAGTCAAGTTTCTCCACACCAATGTCTTTGTGGACCTTGCTTTCTGCACTGAATTTAACTATTTTGATGGGGTGTTCAAAAACTTGGCGATATAGTGTATAATGATTTGGGTTAAGTCTACCCTAAAGTAGTCAGCAGAACTGATACAAAAAAGAAGAAAATACCTGTCCTTCTCACAGGCTTACATTATAATAACATGGAGTTCATATGGTGATAATGGACAGTTTGGTCATGTTTGACTTCACTGTACTGAGTCAACAGTCCAAACGTGGTACCGTTATATGACGTTCATTTCCACGTCCGTTCATCACTATGCACTAACTACAACATTTCTCCAGAGGGGGCAATTTCAAGGAGGCAACCACTGTGAAGGATTAAATATTAGCATTAGTTAGCTCAGATAACTGGACTGGAAAGGTTAGACCTGAGAAAAATTAGCTAAATTTCCTAATTGTTCACGCTGCAGCACCCTTACTGACACACGCTGTGACAATAGTTTAATAAAGTTAGTTAAAATCCCCTAGGCAAAGCTAGCATGCTAAGGTTAGCTAACGAGGCATGTCTCCTCATTCCGCCGCACACCCTTGTTCTGTTCAGATACTGACCTAAGTACAGCACGGTTGGGATAAAACCCCATCGGATGACAAACTGTCCGCACTGGAACAGTTGCTGCAGCCGCTGTTTGGTCTCTTTGCTCAATTTAGCCATGTGTTTATCTTCTTAATGCTCCACAGCGAGGATCAGACGGTGCTGCAGCTCCGAAGGACACAATGAGGAAGTGACGTAAAGGAAACTGGCTGTCAACCGACATGTTTGGTCATGTGCCGCCATCTTGTGGACAGATATGTAACTGCGAGTTTGCGACAAATAGCAAATGATATTTACACATTTATTAAATTGTATTACCTAAACAAATACAAATCTTTCGCAACTTCCCAAAAGCCCCTTTCACTCACATGTACATACTTACACAATAACTGGTTCCTCTTCTCTCACTGAATGTAATCTCAATGTGGGAAGTTAAATGGACATGGACATGTCTGAAATTCTTGTTTCACTTCTCATCCAAAGGCTTCTTCAACTTCGACTTGTAGAGGGTCCTTGCCACTCAGCAAGAACTGAAGACGCCCTTTTGTTGTTGTGTTTAATTAAAATATACACAATCAAATTTTATGTGCATTTTTTTGGCTTTGACTTTCCACCAGTGGTGCTTGAAAGTTTGTTGTTATCAGTACTAATAGTTGTGGAAGAGCTACCTGTTCCTGTTCGCTCAAGCCATGCAGATACAGATAATCAACAAAGTGATGAAAAAATCTTCAACAATGGGACCAAGTGAGTCAAAAAAATATTTCCCCCAAGTGTCGTAAAACTTATTTAATATAGGTCATCCCTTATGATCATCATCCCTTATGACCATTTATCCCATCCAGCACGACACAGTTAGGGCAGCCATGTACAAAGACAAAGAATGTGCTGGGAGCTTTTAGGCAATGACAGACAGAAGTTTCCCACTATTAAACCAGCACTCTGACCCAAAGTGCTGACAGGTAAAGAGTGTTGCTCAATTTTTTCCTTAAAAATCAAGAGGGCCACAGATTTGCAATAACTACTACATGCAAATGAGGAATGGAGAAAAGATAGCCAGGTCCTGGCTTTCTTAAATAAATGGGACTAAAAAGGTGGACCACAGATGTGGAGCGCCCATGTCTGTGTTAGCCCTGGGCTGCCATGATTTCTAAATCTCCCACTGTGTGAAACATGGTACTGACAGGATCGTCTGCTTTGCTGCCTCTGGACAAGGATATTTTGTTGTCATGCATAGAGCTATGAATTCTGACTTGTATGTCAAGGAATCTGTCAGTGAACTGAAGCTTAAAACAAAGTTGCCGTAAGACAGTAATTCTTCCAAAGAATGGTTACGCAGAGGAAATTGAATGTCTTGGACTTTCAGTGTCAGTAGTACCTTTATTAGTATTTAGTGCTGCAAAACTGATCGCACCACTTACTGAATACGCACACAAATATTTAAAACTTTCCCCTTTTGTAGCATCCTGTTATGACTGCAGGAATCATGGCCACAATTTTGACATCATCCAATGTGCTCATGATTTTTATTGAGATGCTACTGATTAAATGTGTGATCAGGCATCATTTTTAAAAATAACATGGTTCTGATATCTGATACGCAGGGTTAGGGCATCCCAGGTCACTTGTAACACATCTATTATACTACTAAGCAGCCCTTCTCAAACGGAAGTGTCTAGATACAGAAAATACCACACTACCACAAAGTAGTTAGCAACACAGGCTAAAACCTAGTACATACGATTTCCAGATGTGTGTACTATTAGACAAACTTTATTTTCATTTTACTTAATTTTATAAACCATAGGTTCAGTCAGACTATAATCAACATAGTCCTTGTAAAACTGTACCTTAAATTGTTACGTACATATATTTGTGATACCACCAGGCAGAAAAATTATAACTGACCACACATGTAATATAGAAACAATTTATTCCCAGATCATGTAGCATTGAGTTATCTTGAGACAAATAAAAGGCTGATATAAACCAACTTAGTACAATAGTATGATTTACAACAAGAGCTTATTCATTCACATTGTGTAAACCAACACAGAAACACGATGATTGTTACTGTCCCACCAAGATATGGACACCCGACAGCTCTAGTACACAGACAACAGAATACATCTTTGCTCTAAAGTGGGGCAGCACGAACACTTGAATTAGGGTATCAAATGGAGTTTTATTCCTTTTTTTGGTACAAGAGGTTGTCACCACGTCTTATGACATGATGACAATATGGAGAACATTGAGGAGGAAACACATCACCACAGTACTACAAACCGCTGGAATGGTGGGTGGAGCAGAAGAGAGGGAGGATGCCTTGTTGCTCCAAGTGCCCACCCAGTGCAGAAAGCACAGGAGCCGGTTTATTTACAGTTCTGGTTGAGCTATCATAATTTTACCCAGAGGTACCAAATAATTTATTTGTTTGACTGGAGGTCTGTGCGTTTTTAAACTTTACGTGTCATGGGACTCTGTTTGGAGCAACAAGGAAAATCTCTCTCAAAGGAAAATACCACAATTGAGAGTCAAACCTCTAAAATTCTTCATAAGAAAATACCGAAGTTGAAAACACAACTTGCTTACTCTTTCAAGTGCAAAATTTAATACTTCCATCACACACACACACACCATCACCAAGTCAGAAACATCCTTGTCATTTGTCAGAAGTTGGATTAAAAAAAAAAAAATTGTCATCAAATACACAATAATTCGGGGAAAGTGCCAGATAAGCAAGTGGGAAGAACAAAAAAATATTGCTTATTATGTCAATACTATGCGACTGTAAACATAAAAAAATCAATTCATATTATACCGTTTGATTATGTAGTTGTTGCTTCAGATGCTTTAAGGGAAGACTGGACTTCTTCTAAAGAAGCACAGCTGAAACGGTTTACAAAAAGCATGGAGCTTGAGTGTTCTTCCCAAAAGATGGAAAACATTGAATGTAAGAGATTTGTATTGCTATGTGAAGGGATCTATTTTTAAAAAGTAGCAGAAACACTTATTTCAACTATGGGAATCATACCTTGTTCACTGTATCAATCAGCAGCCTTTATTCTAAAAACAGTTGTACATACACACATACAGTACACACACTCACACATACGTAACATTTGCCCTCTGACAAACCTGGGCAAGATCAGGATGGATGTTCAGAAAAGCCATGCAGGGCAAAAAAAATGCCAACTAAAATCTGTACCAAATACTTTTCCACACAGTTTTTAGTAATGAATTTTAAGTGCATCCATTCATGACAGGCTGCTCTGCAATGGAGTGCAGTTTTGTTCTGGCACAACTTCATGCTAACAGTGGACTATTACAATCAGTGAAGCCTCCATCAGGGCCAGAGAAGTCAACTTCAGAGGGAGTGGATGGGGTTCTGGATGCCTGAATGGAGCAGGGCATCAGGTTGGTTCACAGCACACAGACTTGAAGACTTTAAAATGGAGTTACAAGGGGAAATGGCAAGATCATTTGTTCATGTGTTTGTAGTCCGTTGTAATTGGCATGGCTTGGAGTTCCAGGTCACAGGTACAGGGTCAAAGGATAAGAGCTGAGGGTTCAGGTAGTCACATACAGTTCAAAGGTCAGAGCCAAGGTGGACGCTGATACTGGGCGAGCGCTGCGTGTGGTTTGGCGCAGGACTCAAGTACCCCACTCCTTCCTCCTGTAGGCTGCATGAGTAGCGTGTAGTTTCAGAAGCAGTGTGGTTGCTGGAGGGAGGGGCATTCCCGCTAGCCACCTGCTCAAAGGAGCGAGAGAAGACAGCACTGGCAGTGCGTGTCAGGCTGGTGAGAGCTCCTGCCTTGGGCACCGATTGGCTGGAAGTGAGTGTCAGACGCTTGACAGACAGCTCTGTGTTCTCACTGGCAGCTCGGCCTGTTGTTAGAGGCCCTGCCTCCTTGTCCTTGTCTTTGCTTGTGCGCCCACCAAGCCGACACTTCTTCATGGCCTTGGCTCCTAGGTTCAACGTGGTGACACTATTGCTGATAGTGATAGTGGGTGGGGTAATGTCAGGCCCCACCCCGCCTGGCCAAACCCCTTCATCCACCTCTGAAATATCCATCAGCTCATCCGGGGAACCCAGATCCACTGCGTCTGTGAGGTGGACACAGAGATGGAGACAAAACAAGCGAAATGAGAAAGTGGAGAATAAGGAGCAAAAATAGAATCATCTCATCTGTCATCAAGGCCACCTGATCCAATCAGATAATCATAAAGAAATTCATGGTTTACAAAGATTTTACTGTGCGTTTAAATTTTTGCTGGAAACTATGGCTGGATGACAAATGAACAGTCCAGCAGGTGGCACCTTCCCACAGTAACATCTCACTGCCTGATACAACACAGTGTAAGTTCCATTGCAACACATGTTAGGACACCAGCAGCACCCATGAGACAGTCAGTGGTTTACTGGGAGAGGAGTGCAAGTTTTAACCCAGAGGTGGGAGAGGACAGTGCCTAAAAGCATAAGTCTAGGAAAGACCAAAAGGGAAAGAACAGTATAGGACAGCAAACAAATGCACACCTTGAATGCATTTTACTTCACCAACTATAAACACACACATTAACACCTTACCTTCTAACTTTAAGGCATGCATATACACTCGTCTGAGGGGCAAAACCACCCACATATGCATAAATACACACTTCTGATCTGATGCTATCACTGTAACAGAACACCAGCAAATAGCTAAACAGACTGATAGGCAGGTCCTTTTAAAATCTCTCAAGGTCAGATTTAGTCTGTTGAAAACATGTCCGGAGTCGGAATCTAGTTAAAACCTGCGTATCTTTCTTCAGCTCCTAGCTACTAGTCAGAAGGAAGTAATCTGTTTCCAGGTGCAACCCAGAGTAATGTGTCGAGGCGTGCCAAAGGTGTGAGGTTGTGAGTACCTTGAGTAAAAACCCTGATCCCTAAACATTGTAAGAGGACAGTCTCCTGGCACCGACAGAGATATTTCATCTTTACAATTAAAGGCCAACAAGTATCTGTTTTCAATTACGTCCAGTCAACAGTGATTTTGCCACTGAACAAAATATAGCTAAAGAGACAGAGGATATCTGTTATTTACAGTAGGTAAATACAAATATACAGATCTTCAGATAGTTCCAGTGGTGGGCCGTCAGGGCCAGCAAGGCCTTCTCTGCTGGCTTAACCACTATCAGAAGCACTGCCCTAAATTTACAACCTAAATTCTAATATTTGTTCCATGAAATTGTATAAATTTATTCCCAACAGTCTCATTTCATAGCGTTTCTCTTGGCTGCACTGCTTCTAGTACGTGTATGTGGATGTTTTTGATTTGTGTTTTTTTTGTTCAATCAGATTTCAGCCTCTATGTGTTGCCATGTCAATCTAATCTGCCCAGGGCCTTCAGAATCAGTAGTGCTGGCCGATGTGACCTTAACTATATTAGCAATGGGACTGTTTCTTTAACCATTCAGATTTCATATTCGCCGCACAAGGCCAAATGCACGACCAACCACTGGATATTTTAATATTTGGATTCTTTCACTAAGATGTCAGTAATAATTTTATTTTATTTGCACTATTAAAATATGGTAATAAATAAGCTGACCTCTCTCTCACTCACAGCAGTAAACACATCTCTAGATCCCAGTGGCTGAAATGTAGCCAACATGTCACATGCTAGTCTGTGCAAGGCCATTCACGTTCTATTTCTAATTACTGAAAAGTGTGTGTTTCCGATATAACGGAGCTAACTGCCTTACCTACGTAGTTTTATTTATAGCTTTTGGTCTGTAAAGCTGTTCATATATCAACATTAACACCTGCTGTTTTTGTTCCTTCCACTTCATTTACTCAACAAAATTATTCAGCAAAGCACATTTCATTATTATGCATTTTTTATTAGGTCATTAATCTGTTATTCAGTTAGAGCCTAAATTATTAATTTGATTTTAAGGGATCTCAGCAGGATATCCTCATGAGGAAGCTTTAGCCACAAAGGAGAGAGTAAATGAATGAGTGACGTCGGAAGAACAGATGAGAGGAATAGTGCAATTAGGCGAAGAGAGGGTGGTGGAGCCCAGCGCGAAAAGGTAAAAGGGAAGTCGTCATGCAGCTTTTCAGATCACGCCCCCACACACGGTTACCTAGGTTACCCCGGGAGTGGGGCAGGGGGAAGGAGGGGCAGGACCTTAGTACTGGCTCCTCCCTGTGGAGGCCGACCCAGAACCCTCATTCTCCACCATTCGCCTCACAGACTTCTGCCTCCTGACCTCCTGACCCCGTGTGCCGGAGTCATGACTTCGGGGGTCCAAGCTGACCTCTGACGTGGCGCCCAACATATCCCCATCGGGCTGGGCACGGCCGTCAGGGCGTGGCCTCAGGGAATCTCCGTTGGGCATTCGCTCGCCGCCCACGCCTGTCACACTGATCTCAGGGATGGCCACGCCCCCCAGTGCGGCCTCACTCTCTACACTCACCTCCTGGGACTCTGGTGGTGGCAGGGGGCATGGGAACAATACATTGACATGTATACACAGACACACACACACACACACACACACACACACACACACACACACACACAGATGGACAGACAAACACACCAGTCGTGCACACATACATGAAAAACAAAAAGACGGCCATGTGCACAGGCACACATGTCCACACAAGACACAAAGAGGTAATCAATGTAATGGCAGAAAAATAAAAAGACAAATCATAGTGATCAGAACATAAGACATGGTCAAAGTACATGCTACGTGAAGATGAAAATGAACACAGTATTTGAATGGAATCACATTTCATACTGGGTCACCACTCACACTTGCATATGAATTAATATTTCATAGTATTTTCCTCCATCATCTGCTCTTAACAAAAGCTTTACGCATAAACAAGCAGCTCAGACAAGGGCACCAGTGAGGAGGATCCGTGAGATGAAGGGTTGTTAGGCTTGAGATGAAACTTCTCATTAAGCTAGCTGAAGGCTGTAATTTAACTGCCTCATCTGTACTCTGGGATAAGAGAATGGCTCACTTAATTCTAAACCACACACAGACTGAACTTTAGTGTCTGCCCTTCAGGGTTTCATTTGTTCTATGATCTTCTACAGGTATTATTAGAGCTGCAGCTACATAAAACATCATATATTCAGTACAAAAGTTCATACTACGTAGAGCATCTCATCAGAATTCTAACATAATTAGTACCTGGTTTCCTTTATCTGTCATATTAGGTCTATAGGTTTCAGTATCTGTCTGGATACTTTGTTTTTTCACTGACTGTTCTCAAAATGCTCGTCTATCTCTGTATTGTTTGTTCAAATCCTAGGAGATCAGACAGGAAGCAAGCTAAGTTAAGGGGGATTTATGGACTAGGGATTTGAAGGATGATGACAACACTTGAGTAAACAATGACTTTGGGATGGTGAAACGGTAGGGTGGGGTGGTGATAAAGAGATCTAAACCTCTTGCTCTCTCCTTTGGCATGGATTTGGCCTTCCAATCAAAAATTCCTACGTTTTAATTACCTTTTTTAAATGTGAAATCTGAAAATTCTTCCCAAGTTTCACTGAACTTCAGCAGCTATATTCACACATGGCGCCTTTTTCCCTTGTGTATGCATCTCACCGTGTCTCTTCCAGCGGTGTCCCCTGATTGAGAGGGATGTGACAGCATTGCGGGAGATCCTGGAGGCGGTGGGCGTGATCTCCACCTGGATGCTCCGTGCACCCTCCTTGTTGTTGCTCTTCAGTGCTGCGCCACGCAGCGACGACTTAATGGCATTACCCACCTGAGAGACACACATCCACAAGCACTGTTAATTACTTGAACAACGGCTGCATGTTACAAAGTGTGAAACATCAACTTTGGCAAACCCTCGGAACTACAAAAAGCATTTTTAGTTTTACCTAATAAAAACCTAATCGTAAAGCATGGCAAGTGTAAAAGTAGGGAATTCTACACACAATGCCTTTAAAAGCTGTGTTAGTTATGGCAAAAAGGTTTGTACTTAACATTATTTCCCAATATTAATCCCTGTGCTCATTTTGGAATTTAACAGGTAGCACTTGCACCACTGATCATGTAACAGTGGAGTGCGTAATGTGAGGGAGACTGTATCATAATCACAGCACAACATGCCTTTTGTCTGTGCAGCTGGAACACATTGGTCTCACGTCGCCAAGCTATGCTAAGCTAAGATAGCAGCCACCTGGTGAATTCCTTCACACACACACAAAACACACAAAAAGATTTGACGTTTGAGTGTGTGTTCTTCATATTTATACACAAAGATTTCTAACTATTTTAAAGCCACCCTTTATAATGTGAATGCAAAGGCTGCATGGTTTGATTGTTGTGGAGGAGTACACCTTGACTTGTGTAGCAACACTACGAGTTTAGGTTCAATCCTCTAGTCCCTGGACCTCAAGGATTACAGCTTAACGGAGCAGAGCGGAAAGCATGTAAATAATCTAGTGGGATTACACTGTGCTTGCAGTCTCTGAAAAAACACACACAGAAACAAACACAATACAGCCTAGTGTGCCGTGCATGAATCAAACCCGCAGTGCAGCCGCAGTGCATCTAAATCACATGCTCTCTCAGACACAAACACAGGTTTACACCACAGGTCCAACGCCAGAGGGTTGATGGAAATGTAATAGCAGAAAAATATTATTACTGCACCCACCAACAGTGCTTCAGGGAACAACTCGAGCTGGGCTCGATACAGAACATCATCTAGTGCTTTGGATCCCAGTTCAACTTCCCCATTACACCTACACACAGAGAGAGACACACACACACATATAAATCCGCAAAATAACATAAGAAACAAAGTAAGAACTTGCTTATCAGTTCAGTTCGTATTAAAATGAGAATAACACTAGATTTTGGATGAGACAGCAGCCACCAGCTGGTCGTTTCTGATGCCACCAACTCAGTGTTACAATGTGATAAAGAGTCAAGTGATTTGTGAAATACAACACAGCAATAATCAATCTCTTAAAAATGTATATTACATCAGGTACACATAAAAACTGCAAAGATAAGGTTAAACTGTGAAGATGTGTTGTGTGCATGTGTGTACTCTCACAAGGCATAGTGTATCCCTGTGATGAGCTGAACCAGGAACTCTGACGTGACTGTCAATCGTGTGCTAATGCCTTTGTAGCGCCGCATCTGTTGCCGTGGGTAACCACATATACACACCCTGGAGGATAACCAATAAAAAGACAATAGGGCAGCTTGTGTCAGTGAAACTGGGAAGCTTAATTAAGGGAAACCCATTAAAGCAACTTACCTCCCTGTGGAGAGTCAATATAAAAATCAATAACGAACAAATGATTGCTGAATATAAACATGCACACATACATACGAGCACACACTGCATGCTACCCAAGTTATTCATGGTTTACTACATAACCCACAAGATTTAAAAGTTGTGAATAACTTCTGAGCATAAACTGTAGAAAGTTCACTATTTTAAAGGTTCAACAAAGAGGAATCATCTCAAACTTATTTAACACATTGAAAGCTAAAGGAGTAAAATACAGCATATAGCTGACACATGAGGGTAAATCAAAGCTGATGAATTCTCGTTCGCTCTGTGTTTATCAGACCAACGCTCAGCTGCAGTTGGCAGATTACCAAAGTCACTGAGCTGGGATGTGTGTACATCGTAGCCGAATAGCGGTATCTTGGCGCTCTCTGGCAGCAAAGTCTATAAGAGGATCAGATAAGCAAGTGCTTGCAAAACAGCGTTCATGTGATTGTGCACGTGTTTTGGACAAATTGCAGCTTGAAATCATTGTTACCACATTGTGGGGATATTTCACCAGATCCTCACAACTTTAAAGAGTTGATTGCAGGTTAAAGTTAGAATTAGATTTATGTCAGCTGCTCAGTCTTATGTCAATCAACGTCCTCACAAAACTAATTATACACATCAAGAACACATTAGGATATTAATGGTAGTGTTTAGAAAGTGCTCATGACAAAGTCAAAGAATGACTGCTGCAGCACACTGTGATATGTTTGTTTGTGTGTGCATATGTAAGTGTGTTTGCATTTTACCTGGAGCTGAGCTGGCAGAGTGACTGCAGGGAGGTGGAGGTCATGTAGCTCAGAGCAGCGTTGTAGCACAGCAGCAGGAAGGTCAACACCTCAAATCTCAACAACATGAACACACACTTAAAACAGTGCACACTGCCTCCAATCACATCACAACATGGTATAAGCCGAAATATTCCTAAACAGACAGCTACAGTCCAGACCTCATGTATTTAGCTAAAAATATTTGAGTACCATGTATTTGCAATAAAATAAGTAAAGTGGACTAAAAATTGGCAAATTTCTTTTCCTTTGTTTGTGTTCAACTAATCTAATTGATTTCAGTCATTTCTTGCTTCCTACCATGGAAACGCACTTTAAGACAATCACAGTCTCCATCATGTTAACACGTCACCACCTGCCCTGGAGGTGTGTGACATGTGCGCCTATCAGGCCCCTTACCTGTTCTGTGCTGTGAAGGTCTCTCTCTGGAGGTGTGGCCCACTGTACATCACCCTGCTCAAGCCATGATTGGCTAGAGCCCCTTCTGTAAGCGCCATGGAGCCGATAGCTGAAGGCTGAAGGTGGGAAGATGAAGATAAAGTTTTTAAATTTCTGCATGTCTGCAAAAGCAAAAAAGAAAAACATACTCGTGTGCGTTTGTGAATGGTTCTCACCTCATGGTACACTGAGGGTTTTGAGAGGGAAGGGACGGTAAAAGATAACACTTTACTTTGTCCATCCTTATCAACTATTTCCTGTCAAACAGAAAGGGAGGAAGACAAAGAGGAAATGTTTCTGTAGGCAAGGAAAACAGAGAATTTTTTTTCTTGTGTGTGCTGTAAACCTGTGAAGAGGGTGCGCTTATCTATTCAAGCACATTTATTAGTTATGTGTGGGTGTTTGTGTGTGGACCTTGGGGTCTGCGATTCCCCACCGAGTCTGTTGGTGTGCGTTGTTGTGTGAACACACACACACACACCCCTGGGTTTTAGTGTCCCCTGAGTGCATGTTAATGTCAAACAGATTAAAGGGAGCCAGCCAGTGTGTTGAATGACAGCTGACCTATTCTCCTATTCAGAGGGGAAGTTAGGGGACACTGCACTTCCCTGATACATAGAGCATCAAAATGAATGAAAATACGACTCAACACACCTCAGTAATTATCAGTGCTGCAATCTCTCTGTAGGAAGTTTAAAGGCATTTGCAGAACCAACTCATTGTATACAGTTGTATACACCACCACAAGAGATCTGACTGTGATCGAAGTGTAGACTTTCAGCTTTATTTCATTTGGCATTTACCATTTAGGACTGACAGCCCTTTTAAGCAGAGTACCTCCATTTTCAGAAGGGCACAGTAAGAACTGTAAATACAGCCATCATTTTTATATTTGAATAAAAATCCTTTTCAGTCAATGATTGCCTGAAGTCTGGATCCCAAAGACATCACCAAAATCTCAGTTTTGTCTCTGGAGATGCTTTGACAGGCCTTCACTGCAGCCACACTTAGACGGTACTCTTCTTAAAATGGATGTAATTCCTAAATGATAAATGCCATAGTTTTGTGAAGCCTCTTAAAATAAAGCAGCAAGTCTACACACAATTTCATAACCATTTTAGTGGTATATAAAGTAAAAATCATAAAAACTCTGTCACCACCCTAACCCTAACATAAATATGTCTAGACCTAACTGTATTTGTGGAGTCATTGTGTTTCAGTTCCCCTATTCCTAACCAGTTTTTCCTGTCACTGTCCATGGAAAGCTGACTAACAAGGAAGAAACGGCATTAAGCAAACATTTGAAACACATGATGCAGAGCCCAGACATAGTTGAGTAGTTAAGTCCACTGAATCTGGAACTGCATCATTACACCCACTTGTTAAGGGTCAAGGACACTGCGTCTATCCCAGTGGAAGTATTTTATTCTTTTTAACAAGAGCAGCTCTCATCTGCTACTGATAAATAAAACAGCAATTATGACATCAAATTACGGTATGTAAATGTGTTTGTGCACACGCACACACCACCTTCCTCCTCTCCCCTACCAGGTTATAAATGCCCAGCAGCAGGGCTTCGATGCAGCCGGAGGTATGGGGGTCTCTGGCTGTGCTGGCAGAGAGAAGGCTCCACAGGAGCTCTGGCAGGAACTGTAGCGTGAAACGCTGCAGCTGCGGCTCACCGCTCCGGTAAAACTCAAACAACTGGTGACACACTGGCTCCAGCAACTGGGAACAGAGAGAACAGAGAATCAAAAACACTGGCACCACTGACATAAGCATCAAAAGCATGAGGAAGAGGAACAGCAGTATGCTGATTGGGTCAGACAGATGCATAAACCATAAAACCACAGAGAGAATAAAGACAATAGATTCAATGCTGTCTACATGGACACGTACATCACTGTAGTTCTCTCGGATGACTTTGTAGAGTGCAGGGATCAGGGCACCTTTATCTTTCAGTGAAGCAGCATAGTTGGACACAGCACTGTCAGGAAGGGTCTGAGAAACACACACAGTTGGAAGTTTGATACACTACTGACTTAAGTCTTACCAGAATTCAATAAATTAATAATAAAGGAGTACTAAACAGCAGAACAGTAAACTTGAGATTTATTACCTATATTGTCTCAAATTAAGTAAAATAAAGCTATAAATCTGCCCAAAATTACAATTACTGGTGAATAAGTTAGAATTATATATAAGATCTTACTAACCAATTTGTGGTTAAGTGCATGTTGAGTGCCCTAAATGATATCTTGACAGTTTGTAAAACTTCTAGAGACAGACAGTGACAATGTCTAAAGAAGCTGTCAGTCACTTTAAACTTCAATGAGAGAAACAACAACAGGTCAGGAAAAACTGTTCCTATTATTACAGTTTGCAGAGACTTGGCTCTGGTAGCAGTCGTAACGCTGGGTGTTCGTGTAGGAGCATACAAATGTCTAGATACTAAGCATTTCAGAGACTGTTTGTTTATGTGCATAGAATAAATTCAGTAATAAAATGAAGGTACAGCATACTGATAGTGGCCATGTTCAAAAACTCACAGACATAACACAGAGTAAAATGGTACCTTATATTCTGACAGCCATTCCTCCACCACTCCTTGGTCCATAGCCAACATGATCCCTCATCTGCCGTGCAGTAACCTCTACCTAGAGAGAGAAAGAAAGAGAAAATACTGTAAATCATATACTGTGAGTAATCTGTAAAAACAGCATTAACAGTGTAAATGTAGATATTTAGGCACACACAAGCAATCCCAATTTGAAAGAGACTCCTTCAGTGTTTGCCAAATCTACTCCTATTTGGTATGCTGATAGAAATATTATATTACAAATGGCAAACAATGGCATGGCAGTGGTGAACAGTGAACGTACACGCTCCAGGCATCAATTCAATACTCTGAAGGAGAATAAGTCCGTTCTTCCCCCTCCCTCTCCTCCTGTTTCCCTCTCATTCCTCTCCAGACACACACCTCTGCAGCAAGTACCTCACCTATTCTCAACTCAGGCTGGCAAATCGAAAAATCACCCACACAGAGAATCCTGGCTGGCTTCGCTGTTGAAGCACTGATGAAAAAAAAACAAAACTGTGGCACGGCAGAATTTAGATGCTTGTTGAACGGGCTGTACAGCTCAGATGTCTTTAAACAGAGACAGACAGAACACAAGGCTCGTATCTGCTTCAGCTTTTTACTAAAGGTTACGTAAAAAAACAAATGCTCCCCCGTTTGCCTCCTTCACTATTTGTTATTTTTGATATCACTCACTATTCAGCACAACCCTTACACTGCCCCCAACTTAAACTCTCTCTTTCAGGCACTCAACCTGTATTCACCTAGAGTCTTTTCTACAAAATGTCCAATGTTACCCTGCCTTCTCTTGCTTGTTCTGTAGAAAGCGTTTTGTTTACTCTTCCTGCGATGACATGAGACAACGTGCGAGATCAAAAGAGCAAACAGAAAATAAGATCAGGTTTTTATTCGAACTTTAAAATCACTATTACTAAGAGGAGAGAGAAGGGTGTTTATTTGGATGGCGGTTCCATTCAGACACAAATGTAAAGAAATCAATACATCTTGTAACATGTAACATGGTCATTCTGGCTAGTTTGACTGTAAAGGGGCAATTTTCAACTTGCATCTCCTAAGTTTAGTTTAGAGAGCATGTAAGTGATATTAAATGTCTCTCTGCCATCCCTATATTAAAATATCTCTGTTTCTAGCTGAAAATCAACTCAGGATCTGGCTGCTCAAAGTACAGATGTTGTGATCTCATTTAAACCTGTTCCTAAAAGAACTCCTTCATTGTGCCATGTGAAGAGAATAACTCCCGTAAGATTAAGATAGCAACAGTAAGATAATCTCCACTAAGTTTTAGAGCGTTTCTGTGGGGATTTGTAGCCATTTACTCTTTAACGCATTTATAAGGTCAGGCACTGATGTTGGACCAGAAGGCCTGGTTCCCAGTCTCTGTTCCAGTTCATTTTAAAGGTGCTCGATGGGGTTCAGGTCAGGGCTCTGTGTGGGCCAGTCATGTTCTTCAACACCAAACTCATTAAACCAAACTGCCACAAAGTTGGAAGCATAACATTGTCCAAAATGTCTTAGTGTGCTGAGGCATTAAGATTGCCCCTCACTAGCTGTGATGCTGCACTTTACCTTTGATCACTGAATATCAATAATCTAATCTTAATCATAATCTCATCATCAGTTAGGCTAAGAGTAAATAGCCCTAATAAAATAGTTGTCCACATTGCAGTTATTATTAATAAACTAATCAAACAATAAATGTATTTGTAATGTATTGTCAGCTCATCAGGCTACTGTATACTTAAACACAGAGGTCCTTTAGGCTAAATACTAACACAACTTGGTTTAGCATGTTAATAATATATTCTAATTAGCAATAAACCAAAGAAAGAAAGAAAGAAAGAAAGAAAGAAACTACTGGACAAGCTGAAGTTTGACGCCTTGATTCTGCTTCTGGCTAGTGTTAGGTGAGAAGCCAGAGTGTTGCCAAAGATATTTCAGTACATCCTGAGAGGGACATGTTTATCTGTACCAAATATAATTGCAATGACATGTCACTAAAACTCCAAAATTTTATTTTTATAGTGGTCCTGGGGGAGAATGACTCAAAGTCATTAGGGTTTATTCTCCAAGGAACATAACTTTACATATAACATTTAATGTTAATGCAGTATAATTTTTTAATATATTTCTGTCTGATTTAAAGTGGCAGACCCATTAACAAAGCAACACATACTATACATAGAGCCATGGAGCTTTCCTGTCTGAGAAATGTCATAATAATCATATTTATATAATTAAATGTTTAATCTAATTTAAAAAATCTATAGATTGATTTATTTAAATTAGTAATTTCATTAATGGTCATTTAGTGCATGGAGCTCATCTTAACCAACAGTGCACTATGACATGTCATGCAGAGCTGAGACAATGGCAGCTGTCTGACCATAGAGACACAGAATGTTTTCTGATAATGAGGAGGAAACTGTCTCCATCTATGCATCTCTGATGGATTATGTCTATTAATCTAGCAATCTGTTTTCACTGCGGGGTATGTCGTGTCTGTGCTCTGTCATGTCTGCGCTCTAAAACTGCAAGCACAAGGCTAAACTGGGAGCGTTGAATGCTGAAACAAAGCCCATGTTTGGTATGTTGGGCAACAGAAGCTGAGGAAAAGAGAGAGGAAGGAAGAACTCCCTCTATGTGCAGACTTGAAATGCAGAAATGTGCTCGAATTGGGGCCAAAGATGGCATATATCTGCCTTTTGAAACGCTGTAAAACACTTCCCTTGATGGATGACA
The DNA here is from genome assembly GCA_900302695.1 of Helostoma temminkii. Lineage (NCBI taxonomy): Eukaryota > Metazoa > Chordata > Actinopteri > Anabantiformes > Helostomatidae > Helostoma > Helostoma temminkii. The sequence goes on along the minus strand of OMLM01020261.1, from coordinate 51,977 downwards.
GACAGAAAGAAACTCATCTCTTAAAAAGTATTAAGCTTTCAGTTCCAGTTAAAAGGCATATATATTACAATAACTGATTATGTTGCGTATAATGCATGCACGTGTTGATTTTTGTCCTCTGTCTGCTGACTCTGTCCCAACTCTCATCCTCCCACATAATTTTTCTCTCAACCCATCTTCCCTGCATCCTAATCTGTCTTTCACACATCCAAAAGCTTTATTTTGTATTAACACTGGTGTATGGTCCCTCCATGGCAGCCAGGTGTCTATTTATGGACTGCACCAATGACAGAAATGACAAGAGGGGAGGGGAGGCAGTGACTCATGAAATGGTGAAGGATTATAAAGCAGAATATTCACCTTTTGGAGAAATTAGTCTTTTGTTGCGGCGTGTTCTGTTCTTTCACTTTGGTAATGAAAATAAGTAGGACAGACACATTTGAGGCCAGCATGTGGATTTTAATGGCAGGTTTGCAGAATATAAAAAATAAAGACTGTAATTAGAGTGTGGATGAGTCAGTCTTACAATAGTATGGGCTCTCCTCCTACAGAGTCACTTTTAACCCATCAACTCTGTCCACAATGGCACCAAGGGCATGTCATTTATGTCTGCATCAAAACCTATCCTCAACCTATGATAAGACATGGAGGAGGAAATAACAGCAAAAACAGAATGTGAACATCTGTACAAAGTTACAACACATTAAGTCTCTTTTCCTTAAACATTTAAACACATATGGTTTAAAAAGGACAGACATATACTCTACAACTATTGTAAAACAACTTTTACTGTGAAACTGCATTTAAACCACAAGAGACAGCAACACTAAAAGCACATGATGTCCTGTCATAAAGGTTTCGAGGTTCTACTGATACACTGCACATAAGCACAACCACACTGTTGAGGGGGAAACAGAAAACTAACCACCTTGAGAGACCACCATGGACTATAATTATGTAATCAGAGTGTTGTTTGCCTTGCATCTTGGTCTGTCTCTATGTCATTACTGTCACAGATCATGACAAAAATCAATACAAGCCAGAGAGAGCACACAGCATGCAAATGATGCAGCTGCTGGTCAGTTCAACCATGTTGACAGCACAAACACACACACATGAATAAACCAGCGTTGAGGAGAAGTGGCTGAACAGGCTTGATAAAACACAAATAACAACCGATGATGAACAAGTGAGACAGGCAGTGCAGCAGGATGAATAGAGCAGAGATGAACAGCTAAGTGAATGTAGGGAGAGAAAAAGAGAGGGGAGACAAGTGAGGGATAAAAGGAATGTATGACAACCCACGGGATGGACAGCCCGAGAGAAATAACACACTAGAGTCAACAAACGAGGAGTGTTCATTGAGTTTCAACCTGCTGCTCCTGGAAAACTCACTGGCTATGATAAACACATTAGATAAGGAAAGACAGTGAACCACACACCTCCCTGTGATCTAAACAGAAAAATGAGTCTAACCCGTGTGTTTGGAGCCAAGCAGCAACAGAAAGTATGTCGTTTATTGCATAAGTGTGTGTATGTGCAATGTGTTTATTCATTCTCTGGTTTGACAAAACCTGTTCCTGTGAGCTAGCTAAAGCTCACAGATCGAATCCTATTAATTTACACCCACGCCTCAGTCTTAAAAATCACAGACACACACAGAAGGGATGGGAGCCTAAACAAGCTCACTTTTGACCTGCTTCTGATAACTTCTTCCAAACACAAATGGGTCCTTTGAGTTTACGTTCCTTAATCCTTGCTTTAAGCATCTTTGCATTTCCTGACAGTTACTGCAAAACACCTGAGGCAAACACATCAATGCATCACCAGTGACTTCACAAAAACCATGGACAATCAGCATTATCAAACCACAGTGATGTCCTCCTGTGCTCCGTAGTGAAAGGAGACCATACCTGTCTGAGAAAAGCTGGTCGAGAGAGAACTGAAGAGAGACCAAGTCAGAATGAATTAGCAAAGGCACCCATACGAATACACATCCCAGCTGATTACCTCATTTCCTATTACATACATGCTTTGGAAACTTTTTTTCTTCAGGAAGTGAGTGGGCCAATAAGAATGAAGGCTCAAATGGAGTACAGAGAGAACACAAAGAAAAAGATGAAGTGGGTGGTTTTGAGAGTGACGGAGCTGCCCCAGCTGCTTTTTCCTGTGGTACAGGGTGCAAGCCACACAAACTGCTGGTTAAGCTCATTACTAAGTCCTCAAGGAACACTCATAGAGGAGTTGTCAAATAGATTCAGAAAGCTATAACCACGTATCCCATGGTGACTCTTGTACAGACACACCCAAAACTGTTAAACCAAACAAACCATAACCAGGAACTACAGAAACATGTCTCCACCCAAACTAGTCAAGGGCTGAAACTCATTTAATCATAAATGGAAGAAAAATACATTAAGTAACCACTCTGAAGACCTGTAAATGTAGAGGCAGGATTACATAACTGTAGTCAGAACGGAGCCTCTAACATCTTGACCCAAGGTCCTGTTCACCAGCAGTTCTAAGAGTTGTTAACACTGTTTGTCTATTCTTAGGATATCTCTCCTCAGTTTTTTGCACATGTTTTCATGCTGTCTATTGGTAGCTCCTTTATTTGGACTATCTTGGTCTGCAGTCAACTTAGTTCATGATCACCTCCTACCTAGCTCCCCCATAGATCCACTTCAATAGCAGGATGCTTATAGCTTAGAGGAAGGGGAGGGGGTCTGCTTTTAGACTCCAGTATTCTTTCTCTCAGCTGCACACACATGCAGCATTTTATTGCCAGTAGCTAAGCAAACTTTACAAAAGAGTCTATGTTTTATTTCTGGGAGACAGAAAGATCTGACAGGGAGGAGTCCTCTTGTAGCAACCTACGATCTCTCCTCCAGTGCCTTTAAGCCAGTGATGCATCCTCGTCCCTCCTCACACCCCTCCAGATTTCCTCCCTTCCTGCACTGAGTGAGCCAGAGGAAACCTCTGATTAAGATGACTGATATTCCCATTTAACAATTTTATCTTCCCCTTTTCCCTTAATTTATCTCTCTTTCATTGCTAGCAGCTTTTCATATCACGGTTAGATAGCGCTCTCATAATCTATTAATGTTCAGCCCTGGAGTGACACATTGAAAAATGACTTTCTGGCACAGATAATTAGCTTGATTACAAGACTTTTCATAGAGCAAGTATGCTACATCTAATGCCACAACAAGGTACTTCTGTTGGGAAAAGCGACACGCGTATTTCACCTACACTACTATACTGCATGCGGGTAACTTAAGTGGAAGGGAATGCAACAGTTTTCACTCCTCAAATTACTCATGCAACTGCAGGCATGGCTGACTCTAGCTGTGATGCTGGATGACGGCAAACCCAGCACTGATCTTCCTGCTCCATGACCTCCCGGGCTTCACTGTCAAAAAACATTAACAGCCATAAGACATTAGTAGCCACGGATGCCGCACATTAACAAGCATGCGCTTGGTTGTTTTTTTTTTACACATGCACTCATACACACACAACCACATCCTAATGACACCACTTTAACAGTGCACACTCACTCACCCAACAAATAAGTATAATGCTAGGAGGGAAAGGCTTTCCCTAATAACAAGGGCAACAGAGGCACAGCCTTTGTGGATGACACAGAGTCTAAAACAAAAGTGTTTCCAGTTTGTACAGCACAGTGAAGAAGCTCGTTTCAACCAGGATAACAGCAGGTCTGCCATGAGGCTCTGTGACAAAGCTTCACACAACTGGTACCAAGGAAAAGCTGCATTACATGACAACTATGAGAAAAATCCTCACAATGCGTTATCTGGTCACTCTACAGTGCCCGGTGTCACACAATAAAGGCACGAATCACCTGAGGAATCCAACAAGTATCTTAACAAGTTCCTGACAAAACACACACACCCACACATACGGCTGATAAAGTACAAAGTCTGCTTCTGTGACAGATGTGACTTTGACTATTACAGTAGCAAAATGGTTGCAATGAGAAGCTCGTTAGATAAACATGTTGAGAAGCCTCCCCACAGTTTTCCATTTATTTCATGTTATATAACTTAGCTAAATGAGGTTAGTGACTGTTATGTTCCACAAGCAAGACCAGCTAGTTTGTCACATTGGCAGCTGGTAAAACAGGTTGCCTTTAAGCAACGTGATATTCTGTGTCAAAGAACCGGCAGCTCAGTAGCAATAATTACTTTCCCAGCCGTATAATTCAGTGTATTTGTTAACCAGTAGCATCCAAACACTGTAAATTAATCCTCCTTGTAACACGCTCTCTATTAGGACTTGCTTAATGACGTAGGGCTGTCACCACAGTTGCTTATACAGATTAGCTAGTTAGCTAGCCCGTCTAAGGCGCGACACCAACTATATTAGGTAAGTTACTGTTTACTTACTGACATGCTATCTGTCGAGTTCCTGGTGTCGCTGTCCTCTGTCGTTCCGACCAGATGGTTAAATGGCTCACACTTCGCTATTCCATAAATCTCCTCAATAATTCAGCATCAGCTCCTTCCATCTTCATTACTTTCTCCACTCATACTACCTTAGGCAAGGGAACTCGGTCTCCACAGAGTGACAGACGTCTTAGCCAATAAAGAAGCAGTGTGCAATCTAACGGCCGCGCCCCCTAAATACAACATCCAATTAAATTAGACTCTTCGGTTGTAGTTTATAATTTCCACGATCATGGTAGGTTGTCGCTGTCAGTCATTGCTCTTTGACAGTGCTCTTCCAAAGATGCTATTAATGAATTACATAGGTCATTTATTGATACTTGATTGATTATTGCATTGTAACAATGTATTCTTCAGCAACTGGATTATCTTTTGTAATTTGTGATTTATTTTTTTAATTTAGAATGATTAAAATGCGGAATATTCACAATTCAACTGTGAACATGATTTTGTCGTAGTGTCAAAGGGTGATTGAGGACGTAATTAATACGCATTTATTTTTAATAAAATATTTATTTACCTTTTATTTTGACATATCCATTCATAGTATCACCACCTCATGTTCTTAAAATGGCCTCACATTTTTACTCAAATTAATTACTCGAATTAATCTGTGCATCTTAAGGCAAATGTTCTCCAAAGCTGTATCTATCAAACTAAATATTTATGACCACTTCAGTGGCCAATGACTTCTAGAACAATGGATTTTCTAAAATGAATCATCAAGATGGCATACAACCATGTGCATATTTGCTTCCACACAAATTGAAGCCGGAAAGCTGCGGGTTTTAATCATTTAATAGTTGAAGTGGGGCTTTGTGGATAATAACCCGCAAATCTCCTTGATATGATTGTTACAATAGGGAAGCTACATGAATAAACACAACGACCCTCCAGTTCAGTTTCCACTGCCTCCTCTCCTGGGCAGGTCACTCAATGAACACATGCATTTGAAAAGCTTTTCCTCACTGCAGAGGTTTGCAAAAACTTGTGTCTGATGAGGTACACAGTTTTATAAAATTGTGATAATATTTAACACTTGATATCAGGATTTAGGGAATCATTCATCCGTGAAGAGCAATTTCAGTTTCTGTGACACAATCTATGAAATGAATACAACGTGGTCTAACGGTAAAGTGAGTCTGCACTGCCCCCTAATGTTATATGGTAAAATTACACATAATAACAATGAACTCTTTATATGTGCAAATGCTGTATACAGTATAATACTTTGTTCTTGTAACAAACTGCTGCTGCAAAGGCGTGTGAAGCACAGGACGTAGATGGCACCTTGCTGGAATACTGATAATTACTGATAATTTGTATTTGTGTTATGTTCAGGAAGTGAGTTAAATAAGAAAAAAAACATTTTAATTATGTTTTATCTCAGCTGTAACTATAGTGGTTGTGTTTTCTCCACCCAGAAGTATAAACAACTGTGTATAATCTTATTAACTGTATAAATCCTGTACACATGTATCCTATACACTGTCAAACTAACTGACCGATATAATAACAAAGACTTGAACGAGCTCTCTTTGTTCAACTTTCAGATTTTCTTTCTCAGAGAAACCTTCTTGATGCCAACCAGTCTGGATACAAGAGTGGCCACTCTACAGAAACAGCACTCATCGCTGTTGTGGAATCCCTGCTAGGGGACAGTCCTCTGTCCTACTCCTACCCAATCTATCTGCAGCCTTTGACACGGTGAACCACCAGATCCTTCTATCCACACTCTCTGACTTGGGCACATCTGGTTCAGCTCTGGCCTGACTTTGTTCTTACTTATCTGGTCGAACCTTCAAGGTATCCTGGCAGGGGCACGATTCCGACTCCCACAGCCTCTCTACCGGCGTGCCACAGGGCTTAGTTCTTGGTGGAATGAAATATCCAACTCTAAACAATCAGCGACTTCACTCATTCAAAAAACTGCTGAAGACAGAACTTTTCTGTAACTTTGTTTGCACTTAAAATGCACTTTCTTATTTAAAAAAAAAATAAAAAATTGCACTTATATCTCATAAACCGAACACACTCTTCTGATAGTGCTCTTAGTTTTTCTCCTTGACTTAGAGTTTTGCTTGTTTTGTACCTCACTTGTAAGTCCACTGCCAAATGACTAAATGTAAATGTAATAATTTTTAAAAGCACATACAGTAAACTATAAATAATCCCCTGCAATATGTGCAGCCTCAATGAAGACTTCTCCAGCTTGTTGTCTGTACTTCACTGACAAATCCTTTGCTCTCTCCACTTCCCTCATGTTCTCCTCCAGGTTTTCATTCAGTCTGCCTTCCTCTTGGTAAGATGGTGCTGCCTCTTTCACTTGCTTACTCATCTGATCCTTGCTACGGAGCAGCCAGCCAATCAGTTCTTGAAGTGCAGTTCCCTTTGAGATGGTGGCCTTGGCACTCTCAGAAGTTCTTCTGAGTTCACCTTGAGCCAACTTCAGACATGGAGGCAACATTTTCTCTTCACTTCCATCCTTTAACCCCACAGGAACGACACTTAGGGAGAAATCATAGCCTTTTATTTTGAGAGACACCTTGTATGTGGCGTCTGTAAGCAGAGTTTAAAAACAAAAAAAATGGACATATGAATGTGGCATCACATCGAACAGACAGGTGGTTTGGTCAGTATCTCTGAGTATGTCACTTACCGTGTTCCTCTCTGATTTTCCCCAAGCATTCAGAGAAACACAGCGTATCACTGCGGGCACAGCCGTAGCTCTGTCGCAGGTTGCCGATGTGCTGGACCATGGCCTCATAGCACTCCTGCTGCTCATTGAAGGTATCTGCCATGTCAGAAAACCTCTCATCCAACTCTGGCACACACACCCTTCTCATCACCAGTCTGCCGGTTCGCCTCACAATTTGAGCTTCTGGATAGAAAATAAATCATACACACAGACACACACAAAGAAGAACATGTGTGGTCCAGATGAGTTTTCACAATCATATGGAATTTAAAGATGTGAGAGACAGACACATAAACACTTAGCTAGATGATAACCCACTGTGTGACGGCAGGGTTTGCCTGGCTGATCCAGCTTCATTCAGGTCAGATGATCTGGGCTGCAGGAGAGGCTGCCTCTGGAATAGCAGAGTTATTGTCTTTACACATTACACATCTGTGGTCACCTGAAACCATGTATCCTAAAACATCTGTCATAACCTAAAGCAGTGATCATGTCCCATGTCTCACATGGTTCATACTGGCTTTATGAAATGTTTTGTCTTTTAACTTTTATTTTTTGTCACCACAACGAAAATACTTGTAGGTCTAATGACATTTCATTAGGACAGTTTCTTACCATTCCCACATTGTCATGTCACATGAACAATAAGCAGGTTTCTCGTCTGAATTCGATGAAAGCTACTTTAAAAATCCGTATAAACAGTAACACAAAACTCTACTCAGTGGAAGAACTTACCTCGTTCCTGGAGTTTTCACTAGAGACGCAGCAACAGCAGAGAAAACGAAGCATTTTTGCAGCTCTGATGTCTCTCAATTAGTTCTCGGGTCAGTAATTTCGGACAGTAAGCATTTGTAGCTCTCACTGCGTCAGCGTCATGCGACTTCTGATCTGATAAACTTCTCTTCCTGGTTGTGTTTTTAAGATTCCATACTCTGCACAGGTATTGTGACAGACAGGTGTGCGTCCAGGTGAGCTGCAGCGAGACGGGTGCTACACTGCCACAGGCTGTACTAATACATTGTCTATAAAGGTTAATGTAATAAAAATGTCATATCCTATTAGGGATACAAACTACTGATGCAATCTTGTTCTGAAAATTCCTAAAATACACAAACTGAAAGTCCCGCAATTCTGCATTTTAGTGTATAAATGACCACGTCTGTCGTTAGAGGGCGGTAGTGAGCATGTGCTAACCATAACAAAACCGCCGAAGAAGAAGCTAAACACAAGCTAAAGACTTCTGCATTAGCTTTAAACACAACACGAACCAGTTTTTTTACTCTACACAGTAAGATATTCTTCATTAGTAGTAATTTATTATTGGTTTGTATTAGATTTTAGAGAGAAGCTTTTTAATTCATAAACTCCTAAGAAGCTGCTCTTAGCTGTCAGTGGCTGAACGACAACGAAGAGACTGCAGCTGCTCCCAGTGGTGCTGAAAGTGCCTTAAGTGGACAGAGATCACAGATCAGGCTGACATGACTGGGATGGCTTCTCCAGAAAAGGCATCAAGCTCCAAGAAGAAGAGCGAGAGGAAATGTGCCACCAAAGAGGAGTACAGACAGCTTTCCAGCATCATGGGAGTGATGAACAACCTGAGGAAACAGGTGAGTGACAGAGAGGACACTAAACAACATGCGTGTGTTTAAAAGGACAACTCATGATTTATACATGTGTGTGTACGGCTTGGCAAATGCACCACCCTGTCTTCACATATAATAACACCGTGTGCGTGGTTTCTTCAGGGCACCCTCTGTGATGTGACCCTGGTGGTTCAGGGGAAGCACTTTCCTGCGCACAGAGTAGTGTTAGCTGCTGCTAGCCACTTCTTCAGCCTCATGTTCACCAGTAAGTGTGCACACACAAATACATCAACACAGACAGTCACTCTTATAGGGACCTCGTCACACAGACATGTGTATGCCTATGAAATTAGGTTTCTCAGAAATAAACTGTGTTATACATGTGATTATGAATGATTCATTAAACTGCTGCTAAACATATCAGGAAAACTGTTTCACACTACTGTGTATCCTTTGATGTTTCTATTTTCTATGACTTCCACCTCTTTTCTTTTCTCACTTTCAGCCAGAATGATGGAGTCGATGTCTCACGAGGTGGAGCTCAGGAGTGCTGAGCCTGAGATCATTGAGCTGTTAATTGAATTTATCTACACAGCCCGGTAAGAACATGAAGCATATACATATGATATAAGGCGAGAATAACTGTAAAGATTACAGTTTAAATGTAATATTAAAGCCTGATGAAGCTATGACAGATTTTATTGATACAATAGTAGATGGTAGCTCCTCTTTTTTCTGTGTTGTTTTTCTTTTGCCAACTGCATTGTGTGTGTGTGTGTGTGTGTGTGTGTGTGTGTGTGCGCCAGGATTTCAGTGAACAGCAGTAATGTCCAGTCGTTGCTGGATGCAGCCAACCAGTACCAGATTGAGCCAGTGAAAAAGATGTGCATGGAGTTCCTTAAAGGACAGATTGATGCAACAAACTGCCTTGGTAACGCAGTTTATAGATGTTAAATCTCACTTACTTTTAGTCCATAATTTGTTGAGCCCTTTGAACATGTATTTCCATGCAACAGTTACTTTGCATGGAAAACAAAGGATTTTTGTTTATTTGTATATTGTTATTTTTCCAATATACCACAGAGTCTATGAGCTATGTAAACCATTAGATATGCTGATCATTAGTGTGTCCTACAGGTATCTCAGCCCTGGCAGACTGTATGGATTGTCCAGAGTTGAAGGCAGCAGCAGAGGATTTCTTCCAGCTCCACTTCACTGAAGTGTACAAACTGGATGAGTTCCTGCAGCTAGACGTTTCACAGCTCACACATCTGCTGCACCAGGACAAACTCACTGTCCGTGCTGAGGCACAGGTACACTGCTTTATTGCTACTTTGTTTTTCTTGTGCTACAGTTTTGTACTACTATATGTATCTACTATTGCCACCACTGTACGCAGAACTTTGCCCAAGATTCATCAAGAACCAGAATTCAGTGATAAGTTTAGGGCGAAAGAATATCCCCTGTATTGTGCACTGAATGGTGACACATTTCGTTTGTTTCACATTTGTGTTCAGATTTATGATGCAGCAGTGCGCTGGCTAAAGTACGATGTGTGTAACAGACAGCAGTACATTGTGGAGGTGTTGGGGTGTGTTCGCTTTCCCTTGGTTTCCAAAACTTTCCTGTCGAAGACAGTGCAGGCAGAGCCTCTCATCCAGGACAATCCACAGTGCCTGAAAATGGTCATCAGTGAGTAGGAACACAGAGAAACACAAATACACTAACCCTGATTTACAGTAAACACAGTAATTTATTTTCTTCATGAGAAGGGACATGAAAAATGCTAACATCCTGTGCTTTTATCCCAGGTGGAATGCGCTACCACCTGCTGTCCCTGGAGGACAGAGAAGACCTTGGAGAGAGCAGCCGACCAAGACGCAAGAAACATGACTATCGCATTGCTCTTTTCGGGGGCTCCCAGCCACAGTCCTGCCGCTACTTCAACCCAAAGGTACCACGCTAAACATATGATTAGCTTTTACCCACAGGGTGTAGTTGTGCATAAAAACTGCTGTATCACATCCATTTTCAATACTATATATCTCAAAAGTCAACAAACAGCAATGCAAAAAAATTATGAAATAATGAAAAATTATGAAAAATAATTTTTGAAACACTGAGTTTGTAAACACATTTTTTTCCTCATAGTTTTGCATAGTTCCATATATTTGTCCGACTGGCTTTCCTTGCAGGACTCCAGCTGGACAGACATCCGCTGCCCATTTGAGAAGCGCCGGGACGCCACAGCTGTCTTTTGGGACAATGTGGTCTACATCCTGGGTGGCTCGCAGCTTTTCCCTATCAAGCGCATGGACTGCTACAATGTCTTGAAGGACAGCTGGTACTCCAAGCTCGGCCCACCCACACCACGTGACAGCCTGGCTGCCTGTGCTGTCCAGGGCAAGATTTACACATCAGGGGGCTCTGAAGTGGGTGAGCACAGTGGTGGAAGGGATGATCTTGGCATCTGATACTGAAGCATTTTGTGTATCTGCTGAGTGCTTAAGGAGTGCTTGTATGAGATGGTTAAATTCAATTGGTGTGGTTTATATTCCTTTATGTATTATGCATCTTTTTTGTTTAGAAAATGATAAAATTAATATTATAGTAGGAAGTATAATGATAATTATACTTCCTACTTATTATAGTCCTAGTATAATGATAATTATACTTCCTATTTGTGCAAACATCTAATGTAACCATGTACAGTATGAGAGATGTACTGCATGTGTGTGTCTACAGGTAGCTCAGCCTTAGACCTTTTTGAATGCTATGACACAAGGACAGAGTCTTGGCAGGTGAAAACCAGCATGTTGATGGCCCGTTGCAGCCATGGTTCAGTGGAGGCCAACGGGCTCATCTATGTCTGTGGAGGAACAGTGGGAAACAATGTCTCTGGCAGGGTCCTCAACAACTGTGAGGTCTACGACCCTGCCACACAGCAGTAAGTCACATAAACAGTACAGTGTTCAGTACAGTGTGTCTGTGCATGGACATAATCCTGAGACCCTTTTTTTACCATTGGCTTGTATACAGTCTGTATGGATTTAATAATGAAATGGAATATAAAACAAGAACATGTGTATTATAGTGCAATTCAATCTGCAGTCTGTTTAAACAAATGATCTTGTTTCCTAAAACTTCTCATGAAACACAACAAACAGCCAAACATGCATATGTACATGCACTGTGATCTTAAAATACGCTCAGCATGTGTGTGTTACTCTGTTATACAAATTTTACCTTTCAGAAATCTCTTCTATATATGAACATCTGTCTGTTGTCCTCAGGTGGAGGGAGCTGTGTGGGATGAGAGAGGCCAGGAAGAACCATGGTCTGGTGGTGGTCAACAACAGGATCTATGCTGTTGGAGGGCAGGGGGCACTGGGTAATATTACAAATATTGCTACAACGACAGAGAACAAATAATGGTTGTAGCATATGGTAGAACCAGAAATATAACAGTAGCCAATGTCAAAAATGTCTAAAACTATTGAGACGTGTATAACAATACTGACTGACTGCTTGTGTGTGTGTTTCTTTGCTAGGTGGACTGGACTCAGTGGAGTATTACGACATTGTCAGTAATGAGTGGCGTGCTGCCTCGCCAATGCCTTGGAGAGGTGTAACAGTAAAATGTGCAGCAGTTGGTGAAGTCATCTATGTTCTGGCAGGGCTCCAAGGTGTGGGGCGGCTTGGACACGTCCTGGAGTACCACACTGATACTGACAGGTTGGTGTATTAACCGTATTATTAATAATAATATTATATAATATTAAGACAAAACAAATTATATGATAATAATGATATTTCAGTGACTGCATTACCATTATATGCATATAATGCATATATATATATGTGCATATATATAGCTATTACTGACTGCACAAAAGCAGTAAGTAGCTAGTTAACTCTAATTACCAATCACCAATTGTTAACATTTTGATTTATAGTCCTTCCTCTAATTGTGTTTTCTTCTGTGCGTTCAGGTGGGTGACCTGCAGTAAAGTGCGAGCGTTTCCTGTCACCAGCTGCTTGATCTGTGTGGTCGACACGTGTGGAGTCAACGAAGACGAAGACATGGACCTAATAGACTCTCAGTCGCACTCTCAGGCATCTGCTGGCTCTTCATCAGCCTCAACCTCATCATCCTCATAGGATAAGATAAACATTCTATGTATATTAAGTTGTGATATTTGTTGATGGTTTTGACACGTGCAGCATTAGGCCTTCAGTCAGCTATGTGGCTGATTTACATGTGGCAAGGTTTGCAGGATGTGTCATTACAATACTAATGTGAATATTGTATGTGTGTAAACACAGTGCTGTGAAAAAGTATTTACCACCTTCCCGACTTTTATATATATATATGTTTTTGCATTTTTTAATATTTTTAGTATTACACAAAGATAACCCAAGAAATACAAAATGCAGTTTTTAAATGATGATTTAATTCATTAAAGGAAAAAACTGTCTAAGCAAAGCAACTGTAACCCCAGTTATTACAAATGCTTGATTGCAGTTGTTGGCACCAAGGGTGGCACAACCAGTTAATAGGTTTAGGTTGCAGTTACTTCTCACATGGGACCAGGCAGGTTTAGACAGCCTTTTTCCCTTTAATAAATAAAATCGTCATTTAAGAAGTGCAATTTTCTCAGGTTATCTTTGTGTAACAAACAAACAGCAGCAGAGAAAATCAGGCCTTTATTAGGGACACACTTATACTAGAAACAGGCCTTTATTTATTTATTATTATTATTATTATATTATTATTTATTCATCAGTACAACCATCAGGTCAAGCGTTAACACTTTCCCCACATTATGTTATGCGACCTTGAATACTATTAATTTAGCCGTAGCAATAGGTAAGCTTTGGATGTGGGAAAACAATCAGGACGTGTTGAGTTTTGTTGATGGTCGTTTAACAGCAATTGATATGGTAAGAAAAAAAAAGGACTGGAATTTCTTTAAGAAAACATTTTTGTTTTAATTACAGACTTTAAAAAAATTACTTGTGAATTACATTTTGTTACAGAGTATATCTACTGCATTTATGTATAATGTTGTTTGTGTTATAATAGTGCTTCTATAATGCACTACAAAGTGCATTATAATAATACTAATTTTATAGAGAATGAGTAAACATTTTATTCTCAACCATATGTGAAACTATCTTAGTTGAATTTATATTTTTTTACATTAAAAAGATCAGTAAACATCTCAAAAACACCACCTGTTTAGTGTTTATGTCGATATACTGAAATACTGAAAACAAGTGCATTAATTACAGTGACATTAAAAATTCTCATAAATCTAATAAAATATGGCAAGAGTGTGCTTTGGGAAAGCTAATCAGATGTTTTGATACATATGTCGAGTTCAAACATACATTAAAAATTAGGTAAATGTCATAAAAGAAGGGTAAATTAGTGCAATTACAGTGACTGAGGCACTGTGGTAAACATTCTTCACTATTTGCAGCATTCCCTGAGCAGGTTGTATAAATGACTGGAATGTCCCACCTCATTTGGCCCCTAGTAAGTGTTTTATGACATGTCATTCTTTTCATTATTCTCTACATCCTCATCATTCATCATCAGAGTCTTCCTCACTCATCAGCAGAGCAAACCTGTTGTTTATTTCCTCAGTAGCCCCTTGTCCCCCTCCCCTTGCTCCTCTCCCGCCTCCCCTTCTTCCTCTCCTTCCCCGGCCTCCTCCTCCTCTCCTCCTCCTCCCTCTTGCAGAAGATGAAGGATCAGCTTTGGAGCTGCAGTTTATCACTGTGTCCAAGAGAGAGGAGTAGAGTTGTCCAGACATGGAACCCTCAGCTAGGAGGGCTTCAACAGAGCCCCCTTTTAGATACCTGAGGAGGCCATGCACCAAGGTACCACTGAACAACCTGAGGAGAGGAAGAAGCTTTGTGTTTCTGATAAATTGTCATGTGCATTTTCACTATTTTCTTATAGACTAAACAACTAAAGAAATAACTGACTGATTACATGACAACAATAATTAGCTGCAGCTCTAGTTCTATTTAAAGTTTGTTGGCCTTACCATGAAAGTTGGGGTGGAGGCAGTGGCAGAAGTAACAGCTGATTAAGGCACACAGCACTCCAGAGGCAGGCTTGCCATTGGCTGAAACTGTGAGCCACCGCAATATCCATGCCCCGTCTCTCCCCTGGCCTCACACGTTGTCGATCCAGTGCAGCCCACACATTGCGCTCTACAGCCCAATTTGGCTGTGGGACTAGGATGATACCCAGCAGCAACACGTTATACGTCATTAGGGATAGATCACCATTTACCTTGTTATTGAAAGTACTTTGTAACCATGTGGAATACAATCAGATATAACATAACTAACCTGCATGTTGGTGTTGGGTAGCTCCAGGCTGGTTGTTCTGGGACAGCTCTCCATATACCATGCCGAGCAACAGAGCCTTGAGCTCAGGCTGTGAAGGTGTGGGTATAGCCTCTCGCAGCCAGAAGACTGTCACTGCTACAGCCAACCTCAGGTGGAGAGGAACATGAGCCAGAGCAGAATCCTTTACCCCTAAAACTTCCAGCAGGACGCCCAGACAAACTGCCACAGGAGCCTATAATCAAAGGTCAACATTGGAAAATATAAATATATCATGATGTTTTCTTTTTTTTATGCATATGCCCAAAGAGATAAAAATAAATATGGATGATATGTAAGAAAGCATTTTTGTTATGTTTACCTGGCCGAGTGTATCCAGGTGTATAGAGGTTCTAGGGTGATGTGCCTCCACTTGATTTTTCTTCAGGTTCAGGTCCAGACGGTCATACTCTTCCACACAAATAGGCTCAATGGAGCCCTGAGTCTGGACTGTAGCTGCACCAGATGCTTCACCCTGGTGTGTGGGGAAACTGATGACCTGAATCCCACCTCCATTGCCCTGACCTCTTCCCCCTCGTCCTCTCCTACCCCTCATACCCTGGCCGATATTTCCTTGTACTCTCATTTCCTGTGCTTGCACGGCACCTCCACCCTTACCCAGAGTCACATTATCTTGGCCCCTCAGCAGTAATATCCCATATATGGCCTGACGTATAGCTCTAGCGCTGCAGTGGCTGCTGGCTAACTTGCTGTTCTCCACCTGAGGCATGAGAAGGACCCTGCGCATCACCAGAGCATCTACGACCAAAGGGGCCAAAAGCCCCTGCACTGCAGCTTGTGAAAGGCACTCTGGTAGCTGTGCAGACCCAGAGGTCCATCCTGCTGGAGGTACCTTACTTCCAGAGAACCAACGAGCCAGAGAGCTATGACAGGTGATGTTGTACTCCTGCATACCTGCCCACAGCTGTGAACTGAGCCCACCCTTCTGTCCTCTCTTACTCCTACTGCCTTCCTCCCCCATTAGCCTGCTCACCTCTTCCAGGGCCTCTGCTGGACTTGCAAAAGAAGACAGCCAGAGAAGGATGCCCTCAATGCGGGAGGTGGGTCTGCCTCTTCCTCTGCCACCTCTCGCTAACTCACTCACATCTATAATAGAGAGGAGTGTTTCGGCATCTTTTGGAGAGCCATAGTCATTCCCAGTCAGGACGGCACACAAAGGCAGCAACTCCTGGTTCATGCCCCCAAACCAGCGACAAAGCCCGTTGGTGGTGTAGCGCCGAGCGGAGATGTAGCGTTGAGAGGCTTTACCGTTAAGGTGGGTCCAGTTAAAAAAACTGAAGGGCAGGTAACCACCTTAGACAAGAAAACAAGAAAACAGTAAGCAAACAACGGCAAAGTCACTAACAATAATTACAAGGCGCTAATTGAATTCTTGTTAAAGTACAAAAAGAAAAGTCACCTGGCAGGTCGAAGATATAAAAGTCACTGTCATTGGTCAGGACTGGGCAGTTCCACTGGCGGGCCAAACATGCAATCTCCCAGTCAGCCTCAGCGGGACACTGGAACAGTGGGACTCCTCTCTGGACAAGGACTTGAATGAAGACTTCTCGTGTGAGGATGGGGAGAAGAGAACCATTGCGGCCGTGAGAGATACTGTCTGCCTCCTTTATCTTGGACTGCAAACGCTGCCGCAGAGTTGTAAACTTCTTATCACTGGGGTCCATCCCTTTATTAACACAAAAAATACATTTAAACTACTTAAACAAATTCCTTCATTATAAATAATTTCGGTAAATAAGACAGAACTTTGAATGATAATATTTGGAATGGAAAACTAAGTGTGAATGGTAAGTGGTGAAGAGTCAAAGTCTAATGAGTTTCAGTTTTGTAAAATACGTATTGTTATAGGGCACAGTACTGTTCAGCTGCTTCTGAAGAATCTTTACCTCCATCCAAAACCACATATGGCTGGATGTTACAGGCTGCCAACGCAGAGAGGAACTGGGTGAGCAGACAAGCAAAGGCATCGTAGTCTCCTCCACGCTGCTGGTCCAAACCGTGTTTAAAGTAGAGGCGGAAATACAGACTGCAGCCATCGATAACCAGGCGACTGTCTCTGAACTTCACATCCTGGAGGAAGTGTCTGTTCCCCTCCACATAAGTGGTCAGACCCTGGACACCCATGGGATCTCAGGAGCTATGAAAACAGAATGGCAAAGATGAATGAAGTAAATAAAAAAGCTTCAGTGCCACGCAGAGTAATGTCAGCGGCCGAGGCAGTCTAAGGGTGTGTATGTGTGGTCCAATTATATCATGCGAAGGGATGGAAATACCAATTATGAATAACTCGCTGCTTCTTCTGAGTCAAGTCCGACACGAGTTACATTTTCCAAGCACACTGGAACATTTGGAAGCTACATAAATGTCCCAACAAAAAGACTCACACTCTAAAAACATATCATATTTTAAAATACGGTTTGAATTGTATCATATAAAATTTGCTACAAACCAATTTCACCTCACTGCTGTTTACATGTGTGCGCAGTTATTTCCTTGTTGTTTTACACTTCAAAGTAAAAGCCCTGACTAGTAACAAAGCTATACATACATTTTCTTGCATAAACAGCATTTTGCATATTGCATAAACAAATACTGCTGAGTCGAAAACAGAACACACACCCACAAAAAACAGAAAGTTCAAAGACATGCCATGGCTAACAAACAGAAAACCCTTACGCTGAATTGCGATAGTTTAGCCGTGTCTCGCGAGAGAAAGCGAGAACGTTAACGCTAGCGAGAGAGCTAGCCAGTTTTGTTCTTCCGTTTGAATTTAGTCTCGCTTTATTATGGCCACAATGTCCGGGGGTGCAAACCTTGGAATTCCCGGGACAAGCCAGACCAGCACCGGGACGGCTGCACACTGGAAAAAAGACAGCAGCCCGTCCGCCAGATTCTGGGAGAGTCCGGATACTTTAGCCCAGCTGGAGGTGGTGCGACAGTGGATCGGAAAGCACTACAAAAAGGTAGTTAGCTGCTACGAAGCTAACGTTAGCTAAGAAGTTAGCCGCCCCCTGCTAGTAAGCGGAATGGTGCCCCATGTAAACAAACGTCTTGTGCTGGCTAACATCACGGTCACAGTGGTTAGCGAGATTTGTTTGATGCAGTGCTGCATATTAAAATAATAATTGTGTGCAAATGCTGTTAAATCATAGAGGTTAATCTGAGCAAATAGCTACAGCTGTTAAGCTACGATACTACCGTTAAGTTAACGTTAAATACTTAATAGCACGATGCCTTAAATCTCCTTGTCATATCCCTCTCAACACGTCTGTGTCTGTCAGTATGTGTTGGTGGATGCTCCGTCATGCCAGGCTCTGGCTGCAGTCACCTTGCAGCTTCTCCAGTTTCAAGAGGATGCCTTTGGCAGACAAGCTACCGATCCTGCTCTAACCAAACTGCCTGTGAGTCTTTCACTTTTTCCATTGTCACATTTGTGGTTGTTAGCTGATTCCAATTCTGTAATATGGCTGTGGTATTATTGAGTTTAAGATCAGTATATATTCGTGTATAACTAAAGGAAGCTTTTGTCAGTAAGATTATAAATTACGATTTTAATTGCAGAAGATAAAAATACACTCTTAAAAAAGTGTGGTATTCACTATTACAAAGGGGAAGAGATAAGATGGTGATACAGTGTGTTAGATTCCTTCAAAACGAAATAAAGAGCAATCCTTCTCTTCTCTACAGGCACAGGGCTTCCTGGACTTGCGACCAGGGGGTGGGCTCTGCCACATTCTTGGTACTGCCTACAAATTCAAGGCTGACCAGGGCTGGTGGGTACTAAGCCTACAGTTCCATCACACACACTGTTCACAGTGGTATATCTGCCCTGCATTTGTTTGATTCCTTCTTACTGTGCCCTTAATTCATCTTTCTTCCTCTCCCTACCTTCACAGGCGAAGGTTTGACTTACAGAATCCATCAAGGACTGAGAGAAATGTGGAGATGTTTGATACTATTGAAAGAGCGCTGATCCAGGTGGGAAAGACACCCACACACATATACTGAAACACCAGCCAACTAGTCACAACCATTGAACACATATGTGTTTTGTGTGTCTTTAGAACAATTGTATGTCACGGCCCATGGCATATGTGGACCCCACAGTGGATCAAGAGCTGGCTGTCAGACTGAATGTTATAATCACAAAGCACCAGGTAAATTTCTGCAAAGCACAAGTGGACAGATGATGGGACATTACCCTTTTTACAATAGAAGTACAGATTAAAATATCCTATATATATATATATAAGGCTGATTAGAACTGGTAGTACCGTTCCTTTTCAACTCTACTGGGTCATTGTCTTTGCTTCCATAGGGTAAACTCACTGAGGACCGAACACTCGCCAGTCACCACATCTACCCATCACTGGCCTCTATGGAGGAAGGTTGGTTAAAGTTTGCACAGGTATGTGTATTTGTTGTTATTTTACGAATTAACCATATATATTGTGTATACACATGTTTTCAGATGAATGGATGCGTCCTGTCATGCGGAATGACAAGCATGTCCTGGTACACTGGGGAATGCACCCAGATAGGTAATACATTAACACAAATGCACTCACACTGGGCTCATGCAGTCATACCAATTACCCATAATGTCTCCTGCCTCATTAGTTATGACAGCTGGCTATCCTCAAGTGATGTTGAAGGAGAGGTTGAAGAGCCACCACACGCAGAGAGACCCTGGAGGGTGAGAACACATACGCACTTCCACATTCGACAAAACACAACAAACAGTGATCCAAATTAACGTTTTGACTCAGCTGTTGAGATGACTAGTTGGGAGTTTTAGACAGCAACAACATTTCTAGAGACTCTCTTCCAATAATGAAATATTTCATTTAATATTTTATCATCTTAAAGACACCCAGCATGTAACTTAAAAAGTGAAACCTGGTGAACAGTCTGAAACGTATGAGATATAGAAATTAACCGTTCTCTATAGCTTAATGTCCTATTCAGTAATACATTTGTTTGCCTGTGTGCATGTGTTTGTGTTCAGGTCCATGCTGGTTGGGTTCTGGACACAGATGTTTTCAATGAATGGATGAATGAGGAAGACTATTGTGTAGATGAGAGGAATGTGCCAGTCATCCTCCGCCAGCGTATTCACCTCCGAGATGACCAGGTTTGTGTGAAACTGTAGGCACAGGAGGTCTGCAGGTGTAGTGAAAACAGTTCTTTGTTAGTATAATGCAGATAAACAAATTATGCAGCTGCAGAAAGCAAATGTTGGTCTTTGAAATTTTATTTATCTTTATGAGATTGTTAAGAGTATATATACTATACAATACATTTAAACTCTAAAACTTTATTACTCTACCCTTTCTTCAGGACTCAAAATCCACTCCATCCAAAAAAAGAAGACGCTCCCCTTCCCCTCCCTCCTCTGAAGGCAGGAAGAAAGGAAAGAAGGGGTAAAACATCTTTGTGTCAGAAGAGCATGTGTTTTGGTTTATCAGTGCACTTTTCAGCATTAATATTTATGTGCACAGAAGAAGGCGTGGACAACAAGAGGAAGAGCCAGAAGAGGACTTGACCAAAGACATGGAGGACCCTACACCTGTTCCCAACATGGAGGAAGTGATACTACCCAAGAATGGTAACATACTAAAACGTAGCAACCATAACCCACTTAAATGTTCTGACATAAAGATGTTCATGTATGTTACATTTCTTCAGTAAGTTTGTTTTTAATTCTCGCTGCTCTGTGTAGTCAACCTGAAGAAAGACAGTGAGAATACACCTGTCAAAGGGGGGATCATGGCTGACCTGGGTAAGCTTGAATGTACTAGGGTAAATTCTTATTATTGAAATGTTAAAATACTGTTGTTATTGCTTTTTGTTTGTGTGCATGATGCGCAATTTTATTTCATCTTTCATCTTTTCTCTTTTAGATGAACAGGAGGATGATTTTCCAGGAAGGGTAAACAGTTTTAGTTGTTTTTGCTACAATGTTTACAATGAAAAGGCTGTTGGATGATTATTAGTGGGTTTTTTTCAGTGATATAAGTGTTCTGTGTATGTGTGTGAACAGGAGGATGAGGAGGGAAGAGCAGAGATACCTCGTCTATTAGAGGGAGAGGACAACATCACAGAACAAACACATCACATTATAATACCAAGCTACACGTCTTGGTTCAATTACAACAGGTAAACAAATAAATACAGACACACTGACCTGTACTCCAGTCTTTCACTAGTACACATTTTTACCACATTCTTGTATAGTAGAACTCAAACTAACTTTTTTTTTGTCCATATTTTTTAGCATTCACACAATAGAGAAACGTGCACTGCCTGAATTCTTTAATGGAAAGAACAAGTCCAAATCTTCAGAAATGTAAGTACAATACATGGAGAGATGTCAGTATTAACTTATTAATGGTGGAGAGTGGCTCAGCAACAGCGTCTTCCTTGTACTCTGCAGCTACCTGGCATACCGCAACTTCATGATCGACACGTATCGGCTCAACCCCCAGGAGTACCTCAGCTCAACGTCCTGCAGACGCAACCTCACTGGAGATGTCTGTGCTGTCATGAGGTATAACTTGAGAGAGTGGGTGTTTGCTATCAAGCTGTGTCGACAGCATCTTCTAAATTAAGAGTAGCATGTGGGTGGGTTGTCTTCTTTTGGGTGGATGTGTCGACAAATTAAAGCTGTTAATACTGTGAAGGCACATGCAGTTTGTGATGTAGGCAGTGGGCCTTCGGTTTTACATCCACTTTTGTTTTTAATTATAACACAACCTGTGGCTTTGTCAGTGTATTAACAAAGTTTTTTGCTGAAAAATAAACAAGCAAGTATAAAAAATATAAAATAAAAATAAAATACTGTTTATGTCCAGGGTTCATGCATTTTTGGAGCAGTGGGGTTTGATTAACTACCAAGTGGATGCAGAAAGCAGACCACTCCCAATGGGGCCCCCTCCCACCCCACATTTTAATGTGCTAGTTGATACACCATCTGGGCTGGCCCCCCTACAACACAAACCTCTACAGGTAAGACACACTAACACACACTGTACCAGCAGAGCACATGACAGCAGCTCCACACAGCGTTCTACATGTCTATTTCTGAAATGCCTCCTAATAAACACTGCCACTTGCTCTCACTTTTGCAGGTGTCAGCCTCGCAGCACATGCTGTATTTCCCAGAAAAGAGCAGAGAGAAACCTTCAGACTGCCAGAACTTCGGTCTGCGTACTGACATCTATGCCAAGAAACACCCTAAGGTATCACAAAGCGATGCTACACAAATATAAAAAAATATATATTTTTACCGTACCGTACCCCTACAAATATCATAATTTGTCTGTTTTATTTTCTCACATTGTGGTGCTTTGCCCAGTTTAACTGATTTGCTATTGTGTTTTTATCAATTGATACTTTCAATGTATTTTCCATTGTATTGGATCAAATATGAATAATATTAGTTTTCACAATTTATTTAATCACTTTACTAAATTAGGTCTCAGAAATGTTTAACTTTTGATGTTATATATTCTTATGTCTTTCTAGACCAAAGGAGCAAGTGCAGGAAGGGAATGGACAGAACAAGAGACACTGTTGTTATTAGAGGTAAGACAACTTTATGTTTTAGGCTTTCTGTCACACATAGAAATGGTTTATTTATCAGACTATTTGGCATAAGATTGCATACGTCCTTTGTCTTCCCTTATTACCTCGCTTCTGTGTTTCCCTCAGGCCTTAGAAGTTTACAGAGATGACTGGAACAAAGTATCAGAGCACGTAGGCTCTAGAACGCAGGATGACTGTATCCTCCATTTCCTTCGTCTACCCATAGAAGATCCTTACCTAGAAGACTCCTCGGCCTCCCTTGGCCCATTGGCATACCAGCCTGTGCCTTTCAGCCAATCAGAAAACCCTGTTATGAGCACTGTGGCCTTTTTGGCATCTGTAGTGGACCCGCGGGTGGCATCAGCTGCAGCTAAGGCTGCCCTAGGTGAGTTGACAGAGGGAGGGGTGTAGTTGTGTAATTTGCTATTGTCTGTTATTATATGGTTCAGAGATAGTATACTGTTTATACATTATGTGTTTAGTGATTGTACATCTTTGTCCTCAGAGGAGTTTTCCCAGGTACAAGAGGAGTCAGTAGATAAGATCTCTGAAACGTCCAACCAGCCTGAAAAAATAGGTATGATTGTATATATTCATATACATGCAGTCACACACAATTAAATCTGGTTTGTTATACTGTCTGTAATACATATTTCTGTCCATGTCTTTGTCCTGTAGAATCAGTGGATGCACTGAAAATGGAAACAAACTCCACCTCCCATCAGGTGATACAATATAAAGAGCTCGGGGAGAACGTTGTGATGATTCTTCTGGTGATTTTACGTGTATGTATGTTTATATTGTGTTTGTATGTGTGTTGTTAGGTCCCTGTAAGGGCAGATGGATTCAAGGTGGAACAATGTGGGGCGAAAGCAGAGGGAGACCTAGTCAAAAGAGAAAATTCTGAAAATATTCTTACAGAGGAGATAGAAGGTGTGTAAAATATTAATAGTAGTA
>OMLM01020261.1:7228-17972 GCA_900302695.1 Helostoma temminkii | reverse complement strand
GTGATTTCATCCCCGGGGAGGGACTTCATGCTTGTGTGTGTGTGTGTGTGTGTGTGTGTGTGTGTGTGTGTGTGTGTGCCTTGTGTTAAACCTAGTGTTCAAGTCCTGCTCATTAATTCATTCTGTTGCTATGGCTCTGCTTTCCCATAAGCTTCCAATGTTCGTGGCAAACCCAGGCACTACTGCCACATCACTCTCCCTTTTGTCCCTGTCCTACACACACACACACACGCACACACGCACATACATACACACACACACACACACACACACACACACACACACACACACACACAGTGAAAATATGGAAGATCCTGGAAATGCAGAAATGAGCTGCCACTGCCCAGCAACAGGGTGGCTCCTGCATGCAGAGGGTCGTCGGGGTTCACATTTGACACGCGCAGCCACCGTACAGCCCCTCCCCTCCTGATCGCCCCCAATGTGTAACCAGGCGTTATCACTGTGACATATTGACCGGTAAATATGGGCCTGGCATCCTGTCACTCATGCATAGACCCAAGAGACCTCTTGGTTTTGCACATGTCATTTAGGAACTCTGCACATCTGAATCTTCACCCGGAGAAAACAAAGCTATATATTTGTCTCAGTCTTTAAACAGTAATAAACCAAGCAAAAGGAAATCCTCAGCACAGACAGTGGAAAATATGGCTTTAATATTCCCACAGTGCTCCTCTAAAGGACTGTGATTTAATGTGAAGGACTCTATGATTACCTCATTTTTCAGGCAAGCCAGTTGAATATGCAGTCACTCATGCACAGACATTTGCTTTCACATCAATTGCTGTGATTTTACATGAATCTACAGCCTAAAACTAGAGCTTTATTTTTTCAGTATTGATTAATTTCACAGTTATATTTATTGATATTATTGATTGATCGTTTGGTCTTTGGCTACAGTCGGTATCTTTCTCCAATCAACAGTCCAAACCCAATGTGGAATCAAGAAAACCAAAAAATATTCGCTTTTGAGAAGTTGGAACAATTAGTTTTTATTATATTTGCTTAAAAGGATGACAATTAATCAGTTATCAGAATGATTGCACATATTCTGTTAATCAGGCAGCCAGTCGATCATAAGCATGCACACACAAAGCATTATAAGTGCATTATATCTTTGCTGGTCAAGTATTGAAATATGGATCAAATCCAGACTCTTGTGGGCTCTGCCATGTGTGTTTTTGTACCCACTGTTGTGAACACATACTGTGAAGTCCATCTGCCCTGTAGTCCCAGAAAGCTCATGATATGTCGCAGTAGATCAGATCAACAGTTTCTCCCTGACTCTATTTCTTTGATAAACACAGAGGGGGAGGGGGAATATTATTTATAGTCTAAAAGCTAAAACGCACACAGGTGAATGGGTGGAGGCTGCAGGTCGACCAACCATAAATTTGAATTACGAATAAGAACAGCTGGACTCGGTGGCACATGCAGTTCCGAATTAGTTACAGATAAATACAGTATATATGCTGACTTTAACAAACATGTTTAATGTAGGTGAATGTGTCTTTAAAAAGTAGGACTGGTGGTATTATGCAGGATACTCGTCCCACTAGTAAGGCAAAGGCTCCTGGGAAACCAGTAGCCAGTCACAGTGACCTCAGGAAAAACCTGTTACTGTGGTGACGTGCTCAGTGTGATGCCTGAGGTGAAGATCACACCATTTCTAAGACAGAAACCAAAATTTCTAAGCAGCTGCCTGTACATTCGATTTGCTCGTCTTCCTCCTGTAATCTCTTCATGCTCCCTTTTGCTCTTGTAATCGCTACAAGACTGCCAGCTGCTAACAGGATGCAGCATCTCATTCTCAACAGGAGACAAATTGGCAGATTGAACCTTTAAGTGAAATCTAAATCAGTTTTAATCAGTGGAGCATGTCTATGTCTTTCACAAACTGTGAAGCATTCAAGTTCATTCCACCTCAGTTTTCTCAGAGATGGAGTTGGCATAAAAGACACTGGGTGGCTGGCTGATTGATTGAAAAACAAGAGGGAGAGAGGGTGAACACTGGATTCTCTGTTTCTACTGCAACTCCTCGCTCCACTCCTCTTTTCAACATGGCACCTCTTTACATCTCACCATGGCAACAACAGTGTGTGTGTGAGTCTGTGTGTGTGAGGTGAATCTCATGCTTCCTAAGCCTCCAATGGTCTTCGTGACTCCAGGCACGTTCAGATGGTTTTTGTATTAAGTCTGAATGAAGTGCCAGACACTGAAAGCAGTGATCTCATTGGACCTGGTGATTTCAGGGTGGCAGTGAGAGCAAAGCAGCCCAGCCAAGTATTTGGCTGTATTTGGAGTTTGACAATTTGTGCAGCAAAATGTACCAGGCCAATGGAAAAGTATGAAGAAGTGGATAAATTAATAGAACCCATAGTGCATGAAAAATTGTTTTCACTAAAACTGTGCAGTCTATCTGTAATATTCCTAACGCTTAATATATAGTTTAACCTTTGCTTGCCATGACACTAAATATGAATAGCACACAGTTACCACCAGCACACAGGAAAGCTTAGCAGAGTAAAAGCCTGGGTCTTTCCAACAATAACAAGATCAAAAGTTTGGCATTTTAACATAAATTTGAAAAAATGTGAATGTGAACAATGTCTGCATCTCATGAATTTGTGATGAATGTCATGTCAAATCGTTGCAAGTTAAAAGGTTTTTTTTTAAATGTTCTTCCTCTGCCTCTGAGGCTATGTGTGTGCATCCTTGTCTGCAGGTTGCCAAGTGCATGAGAAGTGCCTCGCCGCTCGGCCTCTAACCTATAGCTCTTAATCCTAATCTAATCCTCAACCAGTCTCGGTCACCGGAGCACATTAGTCTACCACTCAATGTGCCTAATCCTTCAATGCCACAGTCTGATTACACGAAAGTCTTCAGCCTCTTGTTCTGTTTTTTTGACAATTAATCACTCAGCTGATAAAAGTGAGCTAGCTTTTATGAATATATATTTTGTTTCATATCACACTTTTTATTTTATAATGTTTGTCAAACTCAGCTGACTGCACAGTGAAGTGATATGGTGACATAACAGTATTCTCCTAGAAAACGAACCTGGTAGAGCCTTAAGGCATTTCTGGAAAATACTGTAGGGATCCATTTAAATTATTCATGTTTCATCCTTGAGCTGCGATCATTATCTAACAAAACAGATTCGGTGCCCTGGGATTAACTCCATTTAAAAAAAAAAAATGTTATGTGTTTATGCAAGTATGGCAATTGTCAACTCCCAAAGTGCTCTGTCATTGATGCTGTGTTGACACCAAGATTATGTTAAAGCGGCATCTAGTCGGTTTTATGAAGTCACTCAAAGTCAGTTTAGTTGATAACTGCTGAAAACAGCTGTAATGACATATTCTGTGTCCCTGGAGGAGCTTTGTCTAGTAAACCCTGGTGGTGTCATCAAAGACAGACATGTTACAGACTGTACCGACACATCTAGCTTATGATCTGATATTTTCTTTCTAAAGTGGATGTATTGGGCATTAGAGACAGGATAGGATCGAATGAAGAATTTGAGCAATGCTAGATAAATCTTTGTGTGAACTGTGTTTTACTAGTATTCCAACTTTGTGAAAGTACAGTACTCAATTAGAGTCATAAACTTTACATGTCTGACTGACAGGGAGGCATTCACTGGCCAGGCGTCATCATCATCATCGCAACCAGTCATCCTACAGCAAGGATGCCTTGAACACCCGGGTGATGCTCAGTGATGACTCAGCTGAAAGAGACCACCTAATCGGAGCAGGGCTTGGGGAAAAACTCCCAGTCAGCTCCACCAAACGTCACCGTTCTCATAAACATGCCCACCTAGACCTCGCAGAGGAAGGCAGGCCTGTCGGAGATGAGGTCACCGCTGGTGGGGCAGGGCCAGACCAGCCGGGGAACCCTTTCTCTGATGATGTAATCACCGTGGCTTTTCATAGCCAAGCATCTGATACAGTGCCCTCTGATGTCGCCCTGGACTGGGCCAAAGCCCCGAAACCACAGAAGCAAAAAGGGGGATCCACTACTGGATGGACTACTTCTGACTTTTACGATTACCTGTACCTTGATGATGAAGTCTCAGCTCTAGATACAACCCCAGAACCTGAGCCCACTCCTTCACCACCAGCCGAAATGGAGGATGAGAATCCGCTCCTGGCTGGTACTTCTGCTTCTCCTGGTAAAGTTAAGCCTAACTTGGAAAGCAGACCCTCCTTACCTGCTCCTCCCATGGCAGGGCCAGACAAGGGTAATGTGTTAGATTTAAGCGGTGCTGTGGGAACTGATGGATGCAGGCTGGGCTTTGTGCGCTCTGGTCCAGGGGTGTGTGTACCTCAGTGTGACATTGAGCCCAATTTCTGCTTTAATGGAGGTGTGTGCACTGTGGTGGCAGGAATGGGAGCTTTTTGCAGGTGAGAAAAACACACACACACATTTTACTTTACTGTACAAGTAAACTGCACAATCACACACATTTTTTTCTTATTTGTAATAATCATAGAAAAAATGTTTGCTTTAAGCAGGTAGTCACATTTTAGAGGAAAAGTGGCACACATGCAAACATACATGTGGCAGCAAGGGGGTTGTAGAGATTGTTGGGTGCTTGAATATTCCCCTTTTTAATTTAGTGTGGTTGGAATAGTTTCCAATATGTTGCCTCTCCAACACAAAAGAAAAGATTTAGGACACTTCAGACAAGCATTAGCACACTGAAAACACACCAGCACAAAGACAGAAGGCTGGTTTAATGTGTCATCAGGGTTCGTCAAGATCACAGCAGGGTTGCTAAAGGATTACCTCAGTTTGGAGGCAGGGGGTAAATAGTGTATATGTTGGTAGGCTAGTGACAGCTGATGAGGCACATGCAGTATGCACACATGTATGAAAGTGTGCAAGGATGAGGAAGATGGCAGAACTGTAAGGTCAGGGAGGGACATGCACACACACTCATGCACATACACCACGTCTTGATAACACCATCTGTCCTGTCCTGCAGGCCTATTGTAAGCATAGAAGTAAACAGTTGCTCATCTTATTGAGGATGCTCACATACGTACAGACACACATCACTCATGCACGTGTATACACACACACACACACACACACACACACACACACATATACATGTGGATATGTAAGACTTCACTAGCATACAAATACACAAGGAAAATGGTCAGGCTACCCACATGCTTGGACGTGTCCTGATCCTTTGATCTCATCGAGGGCTAGGCTGCAGCCCGAATCCCTGCTTTGTTGGACAGACTTCAGGACAGCATGTCATCAGGTCTGAGTACCGTTTTACACTCTTCACTTTGGATAACATGCTCTAGCTATAACTACGGCAAATACAATGGGGACACACTTATGATAAAACTCTTTTGGCAGGCCAGGAGAGAGGAAAAACCACATATTTCAATAAGACAAAATGTATGGTGATACAAGAATTACTTATGCTCTTCTCTCCTACTTTGTGTCCAGGTGCAATGTGCAGGACTACATCTGGAACAAAGGCACACGCTGTGATTGGGCGGTCACAGAATTCCAGGTGTTGTCTGTGGTGGTGGGCGTTGCATCCTTTGTGCTCCTCCTCCTTTTCATGATCATTGTATTCTTCGCCAAGAGGCTGCACCGTCTCAAGAACGAGAACAAGCGCCTTCGTAGACGCAGGTGTGTGTGTGACTGAGAGGCGAGACTGTATAAATTTATGCTGAATGTTGCACGGGTTTGCACACTGCTAAGACAGGTGACTGTGACTAATGAATGTGTCTAATTCCTGCAAGACTCCCTTCCTGGCAACTGATAAAGTGTGTTGAAATCAAATTTTGAAGAGATAAAAGGAAAAGAGAAATTCGGGGAAACAGTATTGACAAACAGAGAACATTAAGAACAAATAATATTTTTTTGGCACCAGCCACAATGTACTCTCTTTTGTATCCTAATTATTTAAACTGCCAAGATAATCTTTGAACGTGATGTGCATGCATCTTTGATTTTTAACCCCAATTTCACAATATGAAGTGCAATGTAAGGAAATATGGGCCTTGCAAATACGAATTCACATATTGCTAAAAGAAACATTATGACAAATATTTATTACACACTTCTCTCTGTGTACCATCTAGCAGTAAGTACCGCCCACAGAGCAGTGAGCCACAGACGGACGGCCTCTCAGTTTCTACAACAGCCGATGGCTCTCAGCCAAACGTAAGGAAACTGTGTGACACTCCTCCGCCCGCTCCCCAAGCCCATACTCACAACCTTGCGTACTATGACAACATTATCTGTCAGGTATGCCCCAACTCTCCTCATGTTTATGCTCAGCTCAATTTCTTTCCATTCTTTATATGTTTTTATGTTATTTTCCTCCATACGTCTTCCTGCTTTCCTCATTATGTTTTTTCCTCACTCTCTGCCAGCTTAAGTAGTCATTTAATCTTTGTCTGTCTGTGATAATCTTTCTGTCCAAATAATTAAGTGAGGCTCGCTGTGCACACACTAAACTCACCTTGGTTTCCCACTGAATCAGAAATTTCACACTGGATGTTTTATACCTGTGATGTTATATACCCTGCATGTGCCTTCAATCTTTTTCGCACTCACCAATTCCCTCAGAGGCCACCAACAACAAGCTATACCTGGGAATATAAACCCAGAAACCCGTATAACCATTTACAGGTAAGCAGGGTGGAAACGACCAGATTGCAGCAGTTTCCCTCCCTAAATTTGTATTTAACATGTTCTCTGTGTTGTGCTAGATTTTGGTCCTCCATTTGCTCCTCCCGCAGCTGATCATGTATCAGCTGCATTCCACGCACACTGTAGGTGAAGTGATTAATAACCTTTCGCAGTCCGCCCTGCAACCACTTGTTCAGAGCTGTATTGTGTAGTTTCCACTGTGTGAATAAATACCTAGATACCTATAGTCGCTGCAGCTTTTGCCAGTGACATTGCAGCTTCCAGAGAAGCTCAATGAGGAAATTGAGCCTCCATTTTGTTTTAACAGCTGCCTTTGCTTTTGTACAAGCAACCCTCAGGCAGCCATTTTAGGGTCCCTGTGCAGCAGTTCTCCCTCTCTTGTACCCAATGCTCCTTCGAAGATCGTGCATGTAGTGTTGCTATAACAGCAGCATGTGTCAGTGTCTGTGATAACGAATATGAACATTCATTTTACAGTCACAAATATTTGTAATATGAGATCAACAGAACAAAGCTATTATGTTCTCATGATTTTACTCTTTTGAACATGTTGTTTATGATGTGAAAGGGCATGTCGTCAGTACTGTTCAGCAGTGACCACTGTGATTGATTGATGGTGCCCTACTTACTGCCTCCTGTGCCTATGACCTTCAGATTTCTGTGACATGTCAATGAATCGATGGCTTGAACATTTACAAGCTGACACATGCAGATATAAACAGACACGATACTTTTGCAGTAATACAAACACAACTATCTCATTTATAATTGCATCCATTTAATACATTTAATACAGATGCATCCACAAACACTAATTCACATTCTGATTCGCAGCACATTATGTGTACTCGATTGCACTATGTAAAGTGAACAAATTGTGACTTTCTATTATAATTTAAGCAACAGCTCTCAGAGCTCTGCTCTGCCATTTCAGGGCAGTTGTTATGGAGAAGTTTCTGCTTCTTCCGGATGTTCTAAATGTCAGGTTTGGAGGCTAAAAAGCTTCTGTGTGTACATGGTCTACAGGGCAGTTTTTTAAATGTCAGAGGTTCAATTGTTATTTTTTAAAATGCTGAGGTATGATAAGCTGTTTAGATATACTTCAAATAACAGCCCGCATTATTTTTTTATATTATTTTAAGGACATCAACTGTAGGGTGATAGAAGTGTTTGCCATGGTCATTAAGGAGCTGCTTTTGAGTTTCCACTTTAAGGTTTGGATCCAATGTATAACATGTATCCAAAAATATTACCTGTCAGATCATTTGAACAAATATTATACACAAGTGATCGTGCATTAATCGATTAGAATGGGAAAGCCATCAGTCTTCGGTGAAACTTGGATACAGGGAGAAAAGAATTTGAAGTTCCACACAGACTTTCTTGCATACACAAATCCACACAGAGACACAAACATGATGCATTTTAAGGTTACAGATATGTCTGTCCACATGTCCTTTGTGTACATCAAGATGTGTCTGTATGTGTAAATGTGAGGTATGTGTAATGAGTAAATGACCCTCTCCCCAGGATGAGCCTAAGAAGCAGGAGGACCCAGCAAAGTCCCCACAACCCAAGGAAGAAGGGTCTATGAACATCCTCAATTCTCATTCCCCCAAGCATGAAAACAACCGTCCAACCTCTGTTGTCCACGACAATGGCCACAGCCCCAACAACACAGAGGAAAATGCCGAGGTAAACACGCTCCAGAACAATCTGGTATAGTGTCACCATCTATAAAAATGTGCTAATGGAGAAGCAAACCAAAATATTTAAGAGCACACAAACAACAACAAATTGTTGTAGGCCAATGTTGTTTACACCTTTGCAAAGTGCATATTGTGTGTTTTAAGCAGTTTTAATCAGACCTAACATTGAAGTAAGCACAACATGAATTTAAGGATATGACTTAAGAAGCACAATTGTCCTGTTTACAAGGCTGCCATGCCATCACTGATACATAGTGGCGTCGCTGCCTCCTTACTTTCCTCTATCTGCCTCTTATGCTGGACTAAAATCTCTAGCTTGGACAAACTAATGGCTGACTTTCCTCTCTACTGATGCCCTGCCTTGGTCTATGATCAATGAACTCTTGCTCCTTCATTGTTTCCTCTCCTGTTTCCCCAAACCTTCCCCTCACTTCTGCCTGCCCCGCCTTACTGTCTCTCTCTGCCCGCATGCATTGGTGTTATCAATGAAAAGTGTCTGAAAACGTAATATTTGCAAAAGAAGTATGTGGAAATCAAGTGAATCTGTATTTGCGAAATATTCTTGTTTGACATTGCTAATAAGTGGATATGTCTAGATAACACAAGGTCAAAGTGATTGCTTGGAGTTGCTATATGAATCTATATACAGTACATATATTACACACGCTGTGTCTTGGTTTTCAATGTGATTTATAATACTTTATTGTACTTGAGGTTCTTTTGTACTTTTTGGGTATACATGGAGGATTATAGTTCACAGTTGTTGAATAAATCTTTTTAATTTTATCCAGCTTGTCCCTGTGTGTTGCTATGAGCTCTGCTTTCCCTCCAAATGCTCTCTTTCTTTCTCTGCATGTCTGCTCTTGATGAAGCTAGCTACTGCCCGACTGCTCTCATGCTAATAATAACTGAATGCATGGCTGACCTTGCTTTTGTGCTACAGTAGGCTGCACACAGATTACACTTCACACACAGTAGTGACTGTGTGTCCGTTCAGCACCATGGATAGCTCTGTGAGATGACAGTAAGCTAGCACAACTACCAGTCATAGTTTTTCAATCCTCTGTGTCAGAGCATTAAAACTTTAAGCAGGCTTTTACCCAGACCCTGAGCTGTTGTGACAAAACAGCACGGTTGGCTAAGTTTTAATTTGTTAATTTAGTCCATGTCTATTTTGTGTCAGATTCTTTTTAATGGGCATCAGCGGTGAATATCTGCCTGTGGTCTACACAGGTCTACTAGAAAACTGTTTTGTGGCAAAATCTAACCTCTAGCATTCAATCCGGTCACTTTACATCCATATATGTATGGCCCATTATCATTTTAATTTAGAGTCACAACTCAGATTTCTGTAACATTTTAAACACAATACTGATGTTCAGAAACAGTTTTAACACCTTTACTGTTTTGGTTTATTGTCCCTGAAGCAGCTAACAGTTTTTTTTCTCAAAGTGATATTGCTAAAAACTCACAGTGTATCACCTTCACAGTACCAAACAGCATACAGAGAAGAAATGTTGCTGGTGAACATAGTAGAGCATTCAGAAGCCAGATATTTCCCCGGGAATTAGTGGAGACCAAAAACAGAGCTAATAGTATCTGAAGTTTGGTTCAAATTTGCTAGATGGTTAGAAATAGTACTTCAAATGTTATGCTAATGAATGCTTAATATCTGCTAGATGTACTTATAGATCTAGCAGATCTAGTTTCCTGTTCATAAATAGAAAAATATTTGCTCAAAAGGTGATTACGTGCCAGGTTGCAGATTTGATCAGGAATTCAGGAATCCATTGTCTCATAATCCATCCATTCCTGTATTTATCTGTGTATGTTTATTTAATTATTTTTTTGCCTCTTTGACTTTCCCTACATTATTGCATCCTTCTCTACTTGCCATATTTCTACATCAGGATGGGGTTACTATTGGGCTGGAAGTGCTCCTCCCCAAAGAGGCCAAGCTCCACTCAGAGACCAGGCCACCCCTTCAGTACGATGTCTTCCTCTACAAGGTTGCCAACAATGGAGATTCTTCTCCCAGCCAAGCCCATTCCACCCAGAGCACCAGCGTTCACTCCATCTCTCATCCCATTGCTAAATCACCCAAATCACCTAAGACACCCAAGTCACCCAAGGTTCCTAAGTCACCAAAATCACCCAGACACAGCAAGGAGCATCCATCCAGTCACCACAAACCTATATCTGGAAGGCATTCCTCACCTGGCCGTCATTCATCACCTGGCCGTCATTCATCACCTGGACGCCACCCATCGCCCAGTCGACACTCTGCTCCTGGGTGTTACTCTTCCCCCACCTGCCATCCCTCCCCC
>OMLM01020260.1:85318-100762 GCA_900302695.1 Helostoma temminkii | reverse complement strand
ATTTTCTCTTTCTCTCTGACACACACACACACACACACACACACACACACACACACACACACACACACACACACACACACACACACACACACACACACACACACACACACACTCAACCACTTGAGCAGTTACAAGACTGCTTATTTCTGGAGACTGGTTTCTGATCAGATTAAATAATCTTTTAAATTATTACTGGCTTTCTCACTTTTAGTTTCATTCTGACATTCCACCCTGATATTTTAATGTTTTTTGATAATTTATCATTTTCCTAATAAAGTATCTAATTTGCAGAATGTGGAGGCAAAAAAACAAAACACGTTGTAAGCTGAAGCCAATACCAACACTTATTGTATAAAATTGTTATACAACATAACACTTCAATTGTTTTCCTTTTATTTATGTGATCATCAGTTTTTGTAACTTTGCTGGCAAAACATCTGTGTCTTTCTATGCTGATGCCAGGTCATCGAACTTTATCTACATGTGAAACTAAAAGAACTTTCATTACTTGTGTAGGAAAAGTAGGAAATTCAGTAAAATGTGCAATTTCACAACACATTTTAGCAGATTGTCATATTTATGACATTGCTGAGAAAACTTATTTAGTAGAATTAATGTTTAGTATTGTTTTTTTCCCCAATACTGATACTTTTCAAATTAATGTTAAGCTGCTGTCAAAGCTTCCTATATTTTTTAGAAGGTTGCAATAATTACTTATACTAATACTAACAATTAATACTTCCAATCCAATAAGCCTTAATACCAATAAGTATCCAATAAGCTCTATTCATGAACTATGACTGGCATAGATGACCCAAGTACTGTAGCTTTATGCTACGCTCTGCTGGACAATGAAATACAGATTTATTAAATTTACTGCGTTTGATTTGATGTTGAATGTTCCACGACAAAGTCATTCACAGACAAAAAGCTAAATGGTTAACTTTTACTTAACTTTTGTTAACAATTTAAATCTTTCATACTCTGAACAGGAAAACACGGAGGAATCAGTTCGTAAAAAAGTTATTGTCCAACAAAGAGCATCTCATTCACACAAGGTCACATGATCACGGGACAGAACAAAGACACCCAGATTAACAGTGGTTTTACAAATCAGACAGACGGAGCTATGTCATGCTAAATGTGGGACCTTTAGCCATACACATGAAAATAACATAACAAGGATAAAAGCTCAGCATTCGCTATTTTTAAAGGAAATGTCTGAAAATATCTGAGAAGAATCTGTACAAAGACCTTTGGTTGAACATCTCCTCCTGTATATATGTAAAGTGTACAATATACATATTTAGATAACTCTAATTTAAATACTATATGGCTAAAACTGATATAAAAAATATTATGTATATTACTGACATGTCACATGCCATCTCCCACTGTACACACAATGGCTGACTCCATAAGTAAAACGAACTGAACATGCATCTCTTCCCTTTGCATAAACATCATTATTGAGCACTTATACAGGTTTCTGTAGCTTCACAAACACACATAACTGTAGAAAAGCTCAGTTTATAAGAACACAAACACACTGGCACCAAGCGCAGTGGAAGACTGACTACACAATGTTAAGGTATAAAATAGATTTTTTTTAAATATCATAAAGGTACATTTGAAATGGCCTGACACATTGAATAGAAAGCTGAAGTGTAACTGGATCACCCACATTCTGTTCAAGCAGTAAGAGCATTCAGAATCCGATGGACATTTGTGATAACACAATTTTTTTTACTAGGTAATATAGTTGTTGTACAATATCTTGTCTGGTAAAATGTGTGCAATTTCTAAATAGAAGACTATAAAAAACATGGGTTTTCTCATTTTGTTTTTTCCATTTCTTTTTTAGTAAATCTGCAATAACACTTTCAGCTCTGAAGTCATGACGTGAATTAAATAAAATCCGATATCTGCTCCCTTTTAGCTCTGATTTGGTCTCTACCAACTGTTTTTAGCTGCTGAACACTCTCCTATGTTATGTTGTCTCTGTTTGCTGTCTGCTGCCAAGCAGGTAGTGTACGCTATGCTTTTCCAAAGCTTTTTATAAAAAGAAAAAAAAAATGCTGAATCTATTGATTCTATGGGCTACGTGACTTCTTCAACAAATAAGCATTGATGTGATACATCGTTACAGAAATCTTGATTACAGCAGCTTTAAAACTTGAAGGGTTAAACTTCTGGCAAAGATGTCTGTATGACATCCTCATTTGTCGAATAAACAGCTTCACTTTGATGCAAAAATGATCCTCTCAGTTAGAGACTGTAAAGCTACTGGAACAGAGGATGCACAGAAGGTGATGTCAGAACTTCAGCTCTGTATAATGTCAAAAAGTTACAATATTAGTGTTTAACAATATAAATCTGCTTAGAAGTTTCTCCTTGGGCTGTTAAAATACCGCTGGTCCAGTTTTTGTCTCTTTGTTTGACACAACAAAATATTAAAATGTTTTTGACTCCAAAGGAAATCAATTCATCCATACACGCATCTGAAAACTGTTTTTAGTTACAAATGACCCGGTCCAGGGAGCACAGTGGAGAATAAGTGCTGGTATTCAGGCTGGCGAGTGTCTGATTTCAACTCTGCTGACTGTCTCCATCATGTGGTTCAGAGTCAGGGGGTGAGTCCAGAGAAATCCGTCCATTGCTGTATTTCTCCTTCCCTGTTTTTCTCTTTCTGCGTTTCACTTCCTGAGCTTGAATGTGGCTACTGTGTTTATTCTGTGGGTTTATAAAAACTCTTCA
Source organism: Helostoma temminkii (assembly GCA_900302695.1). NCBI lineage: Eukaryota > Metazoa > Chordata > Actinopteri > Anabantiformes > Helostomatidae > Helostoma > Helostoma temminkii. The sequence goes on along the minus strand of OMLM01020260.1, from coordinate 98,005 downwards.
GTCCAACATAGCGTCCAGCTGATCAGCCAGGTCATCGAACATGTTGCCGATATCGTCCAGAATTGTCCCGGCAGACTTCACTGTGTTTGCTCCACTGGTGCGAAAAGATGAGAGACAAAGAACATTAACACAACGCAAGTAAAAGGAGAAATGTAATGATTTAACATTTGACTCTGACTGGTCTCATACCCATCTGTGTTGTCCTCCAGGTTCAGTTTTCTCTCGACGGCCATCAGAGCTGCCTCCAGAGACGTGCTGGTCTGATCCAATCTCTGCTGAACCACCACGTTTCCACAGTATGACTCGGGGACGAGGCCTGGACCCACAGCGCACACCTGAGGCCTTGTTGCTGTCAGGGCGGGGCTCTGTGGAGCCGAGGCTGGGGCCGGAACAGGGGGGCCGTGGGATGGAGAGGACGGAGAGGCGAAGGCCACACTTTGAACCACACTGACAGTCACAGCTGGAGAGGAGAGACAGGTGAAAGTCAAAGACCTAGAGTCCTGATTGAGATCAAAATTTTACAAGTTTAAATGGATGTCTCTGAAATCACATCACATCATATGACGAGTAAAACATGTTAACAACAGTTATACATTTTTGCAGATTTTTGATACTGTGGAGTTTGTCTTTGGTTAAAGTGGCAAGGGACTGAGTCATTATGGTGAATCCAGCTGTCTTGATATGGAGAGAGATTTCATTCTGAGGTTAACAGGTAAAATGTTCACAGTGTTCTGTTTAGATGTGTAACCTGTGAATATCTTACCTTGTGCAGCCAGCAGACTTTGCCGAACAGGTTTCGGAGCGACTGCAGGTTTTGGCGAAAGTGGGGGTTTGACAGGGGACCCTGTAGCTGGACTAGCTGGTCTCTCCAGAGCGACCTCACTGATTCTGAGACTGACCTCCTCCTGGCTCTGGGACAGAGGCCTGCTACTGCTGCACTCTGACTCAGGTGCTGCTGCTCTCTCTGTGCTGGGGGAACCTCCTCCCTGCTCCTTGTCTTTGGGTTTGTGTCGGCGCTTCACTGTGTCTGACTCCTTCAGATTAAACTCTGGCACCTCGAGACTCTTGGCTGCTGGTTTCTCTGGAGGCTCCAGCACTGCCTCAGCTCTGGGTGGCCCCGGAGCTTTGGGTCTCTGTTTGATGGTCAGGTTGCCCTCTTCTGCAAAAGGGATGCACTCACTGGAGCTATTCTGAGGGGATGAGGAGGCCTCCAGTCCCCGACCTTTTGACTCTCCATCTTCTGAGTCAGACTTTACCCCTCGGTCTGGCTCAGAACTGCTGCTGGTTGACGTGGGAATACACTCGCTCTGCACCCTTCTCCTCAGCCCTGCAGCCTCTCTGGGCTCCTGTCTGGCAGAAGAAGAGATGAGAGAAGAGGGAGGTGGCTGCTGCTGTATAAGGTCTGGTTTAGGTCCCGGTGTGTTCTTCCCATCTGTGTTGCCTTCCAGAGAGGCTTTGATGCTTCTCACACTACCTGGACTGTCAGTCACTACTCCGTCAGCAGAGGACGTTGTGCTGCTGTCACTCAGCTCCCCACTGGTAGTGCTGCTCACTGAGCTCAGTCTCTTTGGAGGTGGAGGTGGCGGACCTTTTTTTCGGGCACGCACTGCAAATGACTGACTGCGTCCTACATTGCCATTCTTTTCTGGACTTGACTGTAATCGAGCCAGCTGGCTGCGACCTGGTTTGCGGGTTAAGGTGGCGTAGGACTGTAGGTTTCCAGAAGGAAAGGCAGGCTCGTCGTCATCCTCATCGGGCTCTCCGTCAGACAGAGCATAGCGGTGGATGTGTTTTTTGGGCGGTGTCAGGGTCATGGCGTGATCCTCGGGCCTGGGAGAGGAGCTCAGCTCTGTGGAGCCACAGTGAGAATGCAGGTAGCTGAAACCCTTCAGTGCTGGGGAGCCGTGAGGAGAGGGGCCACGAGACCCAGGCAGTTTGGGCTTGGCTGGGATAGCCGGGTATTTAAACACAGTTGCAGTGCCCAGAGGCACCTGCTTGGGCAGTGGTCTCTGGTCCCAGCCCTCAGGGAGGTTCCTCTCCTTTGCAGGGCTGCTGTCCAAACTCTCCTGGGACCAGCTGTGGGGGGTGATGGAGGATGTTGGAGGCTCCTGGGAGCGGCCAGATCCTCTGGACCGGGTGTCAATACTCTCTTGGCTCTGGGACATCCCCACTGCATTCTTTACAGCCAAACCTTCCTCACAGCCTCCATACTGGCTGGACAGGGCCGTCTGTAGCTCGACACTCAGCTCGCTGTCCTGGAAAGTCAGCATCTTTGGGGTGTGAGGTGAAGAACATTCACCTCCGACATCTGGCGGCTCGATGGCGACCAGATGGAGGGTTCCGGGGCCTTTGCGCCGCAGCGTGCCTTGGTCTGATTCAGCCTGTAGAATCGCCCTCTGGATGTCACACATCTTCTTCACTGCCAACATCAGCTTCTTCTGGTGGCCTGCAGGCAAAATTCAAGCACCACACCAAAGTAAAATAACACTGGTTCAAACGGTCACGCTGATGTTCACATCAGAGCATGAACAACTCACCCAGCTTGGTGATGCCGATCTCCTGCAGATCCTCCCATGTGAGGTCTTTGACAATGCTGATGGAGTCATAGCCATTTTCTGAGAGTTTCTTTTGGTACTGTGGGAGGCCTATGGCACTGAGCCACTCACCCAGGTCAGACTGTGAGAGAGAAAATACCACTCAGATGACATCTGCCACCACATTTTGTGGAAGTCAGTGTATTCTGCAGAAAACAGCTGGGAGTCTTACTGGGATGTAGTCAGGCAGCCACTCAGGGATGTTCAGGTTGTTGATCTCGATGGAGATCTTTTTGCGATGGCCTGGTTTGGTCACTCCGATCGCAGTCAGATCCTGCAGATGAAAGAAGAAAAAATACATCAGTGAGTCAGTCAGCACATTACCCGCACACTCAGCACAGTTAGCCCATTAGCCAATGTAATAAATAGATATAAATAATATAACAATATATAAGTGTGAACAAGCTATAATGCTTTTGTTGTGCTGTACAGCCTAAATAAAGATACTTTATCTAGTCTATAAATCTCTGCCTTCTAATAGGCATGGGTAACTTTCTGATTAATGCTGCAAAAACCAAGAAACAACCAGTTCCAACCACATTTTAATGCCACGGTCTCCGTGATAAAACCCTGAGCGTGTTTATGTTCACCTCTGGAGTCATCCTGCTGATTGTTGGTACATCATAACCAGCACTGACGAAGTTCCCAGTGTACTGCTCCAGCTGGAACTCGCTCAGCCACTGATAAATGGCCTCCGCATCCTGAAAAATAAGTTTGGAAAAATGTGTATACTAATGACAGACAGTTTGACTGATGATGAGTCTCTGTGCGCATCTTTACCTTCCCCTCCAGCAGCTGCTGAGGACGAACAAACTGCTGAGAAAAGTTCTGCTCTGCAGGTCTCTGCACCGTCACCGTCTGTCTGCGCGGCGTCCCACCTGCATCACACCACAGGTCAGCAAACGTACACACTTCAGAAACATATAAGAAGCAATATTAGAAGTAATTAGACATGAAATAAATACTATTTTTCTCTTCTACCCTTATGAGGGAAAAAGTCTAAAAATATTTTTTCCCTGACAGTGGAAAACAAAGAAAACCTGATGAACTTAATATTAATATTTGGGTTTAAATTGCATAAAAAAGAAGATAAATATTAGGTATGCTGTTGTCTTCTATGCACGACTACATAGATGATATTTAATAAAAATATAATGTTTGTTGCTGCTTTTGCTTTTCTAAAGGTTAATGTAGAAATGGAAAGAGAATTCTTTTCATTATAAACATTTTCAATTTCAGATATATATGATGCACAGAGAGCATGTATTCATTATTCAAACAAACCACAGTGAAAAAATATTAGAGAGGTAAAACTGTGTCAAATTCAATAAAGAACAATAAGAAGAAAAAGTACCTGCAGCGTCAGGCTGTTTGCTGAAGTCTGAGTGTCCAGAATCAACAGCAGAGGGCGCCGGCTGCACAAAAAATAACAAAGTCACTTTCAGTAGCTTTAACTGAAAACTGATAAACACACAGTAACTATGAAAACGATTAAACCGGCAGTTTATGATGTTTTTACATGTTTTTTCAAACTTTTTTTGTTTTCAATTCAAACTAACTGATTATCATCCTGCTTAGATCCTTCTTTTGTCAACAAGACATCTTCTAATTTTGCTGTAATGGACTTCAACCTGCTCTGTGAGGCCTGTAGGGTCTGAGCTGTATCTCTCTGGTGGTTTTGCATTTCTCTGACCATTGCACAGTTTGACCTTGGGGTAAATGTGCTGGAACGTCCAATTCTTGGAAGACTGTCCTGAATGCTTTCCACTTTGGAGAACATTGGACTCAGCAGATGCATTAGTCTGATTGTACCTTGTTGGAGTTGTCTTGGTGGCTGGTGTGGTGCTGGAGTCCATTGGGTGCGTTGTTATTGCTCTCTGTGCTCTGTCCACTCCCGGCACTGCGGGTGCTGCCCACACTGCCGGTACTCCCAACGCTGTTTCTGTCTCCAGCTGAAAACAACACAAAAATGAATTCATGGTGTCCAGGAAGGCAGATGAATACCACAGGAGTTTATACCAGTAAAGAGGATCAGAGCCAGACTGTAGAAAGCAGCAGATACTCTTTATTCAGTCATAGGCCATAAAATATGCAGAATCTGGAGAGTGACAATGGGAGTTTTGACTAGTAAGATGCATGTTTTTGGTGTAAAAGCTGAGCTGTGTCAGAGCAGAGTGGCTGCAGCCAGCAGCATCAGGCTATGAGGAAGAGGGAGCAGCATATGGCTGGGGTCATATAAATCGGCATTTGCTGTACAACTGCTGGCAACTTCAAGTGTGCGCGTAAGATGTTTGTCGGTTCACAATCCCTCTCTCACACATGCAAAATCACTGAATCCTCCACCTGTTTGTTTGTAGTTATACCAAAATATGAGATATAGATGCATTCATTTCTTAAATTGCCAAACTGGTTGCCCATGCACAAGAAAAAGACGTCAAACTGATCATGACATGCCAAAAAAAGTATAATAATAATGTGTCCACTGATAAATAGCAGTTTTAAGTGGAGGAACAAAATGATCTCCTTTGTCTCCAGCTTTGCAGATCCTCATTTCAACCTGAGACGTGACATCCTGAACTAACAACCAAACAACAGGCTCTTTACATTGTAGAAGTTTAAAGTATAAAGTACGACGGTGATGTGACGTCACTGCTGTGGCAGCAGTGAGGAGAAGACAGGGAGCGACCGACTCGGAAGTTCAGCCTGAAGCAGACCATAAAGTGACTCAACACACCAAGATGTCCTCTGCTTATCATTTGGAGTTTTGTGTAGGGGTCTCTTTGAAGTGCAGCTGAGGATAGGTCCAGAGAGGGAGCGGCAACTAAAGCAAATCTTGCACAGTAAAAAAATAAAAAATTAAAAGCATATCCTGAATTTGTATTTGAGACAAGGATAGTGTTTGATCAGACTCACATTGATGTGACAATACACATCACAGTAAAAACAGACTACAGATGAGCTGCGTATGTTGTGTCATCCTTTAACTCTAGAGTCCTGAAGAGAAACTTTTAACGCAAGATGTGTGGCGATGTGAGGTGATATAAGCAGTGCAAGGCCACATGAGGCAACGCAGCTGTCAGATTTTGTCATCAGTAGCTACTTTTAGTGGTCTTGGTGTGTGGAGTCCTGATGCAGAGCGTTGAGCGGGGCAGCGATGCAGATTCAGAACAGCCGAGGAGGAGAAACTGTCGTTCAGGGGCTCTTACCATTGCACGAGTCCCTAAGAACCCAGATGTCCTCAAAGGGACATCCAGACTGTGACAGGCGGCTTGGAGACAGACCTATCACACACAAAGACTCTTTTCAGGGGGCGATAGAAAATGATTCTGCTGGGATTCTGGCTGAGGCGGAATCTGCTGGAGGAGGTTTTTCATTTTGGATTCAAGTGAAGAACAGAGATTTTGCAGCTTTTTAGTGATGATATCAAAGCTGAATGGTTTCTTTATAAAGCATCTTTTTTCAGTAAGTTTTATATGTTATGAATCTTATACATCATTTTTCAGGTTTTATTCAGTAAACGCTTTTGGATTTCATCCCTTAATAAACATTGCCACGTTATAGATGTACCCGAGCAACCAGCTGATTCACCTGGTATTTACTGGTTGTTTCTTTGTGTGAAGCCAAAAACTAGAAAATATCTCAGTATCTGTCTCTACTTTTGATTATCTTTGTGTGTACAGTGCTGTGAAAAAATATTTGGCACCTTCCTGATTTTTTTAAAAATATTTGTCTAACTAAAATTATTCAGATCATCAAAATAATTTTAATATCACACAAAGATGACCTGAGTAAATACAAAATGCAGTTTGTAAATAAGGATTTTATTTATTAAAAGGAAAGAAAACTGTCTGAACTACGTGAAAAAGTAATGCCACCTCCTTGCTAAATCATTAGTGAAGTGTGATTTACCACATGTTTAGAAAGCCCATTTCACCTGCCACAACCAGGCCTGATTACTGCCTGATCTGTGCCATTTTATACTGCTTAAAAGGCAAGAATGAATAATTGGAAAATTATTTTAAGATGTGCACCTCTGCCAACCAGAGAAGCCAATTGCTCACATTGCACCAAACACCTGGAACTGAGCGCTTTACTTTCAGATTCATCATGTAGTATTCAGTTAGTTGCAGATCCAACAACAAAAAACCTTTAATGATTAACAATTGTGTAACGTAACCAATGTCCCAAGCCAACAAAAACACAACAGAGGTCCAAAAGGCTCAGCACTGAGAGTGAGTGACCTGCTGAGCCAGAAACTAATATAGTGACATCATCAATACAATAACATTTGTCAGAAACAACCACATGTCCCCTTAAGCTGATCAGCTGCTAGATTGCTAATGTTGATGCAGGTGCACTAGTGTCCAGGTGCACAGACAGATATAAATGACATGGACCTTAACAGTTGACTGAAGCTGAATTATTATGTATTATGCAATATTTATTTCCTCTGTCTTTGTGAAAATGTCAACCAAATTCCTGCATCCTATCCATAACCATAAGATAAACAAATATCTTTGACAGGACTTGGTATCACAAGTTTTGTTATTTAAACAAGGTTAAATACTTGTTACTTTGTTTCCAGCTTTACTGCCAGACTACTTGCATCATCATAACTTGGTTAGGCAGGTATCTGTAAAACTCACCAACACTCTGTACTAAAAGTTTTTTGTTTTTTATTTACTTTTGGCTGTTGCATGAAATCAATTTCTCCATAGACTCACCTCAATGAGTCAAGCAGCTGCCTTGTGTAAACAGTAATAGTTGAGGGCTTATGGAACATGAATTCTTTCAAAGGCCACTATATATCATAACAACACAATACAACATCCTTCTGAGTAAGTCTATGTAATATTAGTGATATTTATTGGCAACTATTTTCATATTTGATCTTTTTTTCAGTTGAAAAAATGCCAAACATCCCGTAGCAGGATAGTTCTGAAGGATACATGTTTCATTGCCCCTTTTTATCCATCCCTCATGTGTGTGTCCTGAGTGTGTATACCTGTGCTGGTAGTGAGGCCGTTGGCTAGCGGCAGCACCATGTGGGTGGGGGGGGCGTACAGAGTGTAGGAGTCGTCGGTCTGAGGGGCGGAGCTGAGGCTGGAGGATAGGGGGGCTCTGGACAGCAGCTGCTGGCGCTGGGTGGGCAGAGAGGCGTGCCGGGAGAGGGTGCCCCCTACAGGGCGAGATGGGGGGGAGGACAAGAGGGGGAGGGAGGAGGAGGTTATGAAGCTGATGGTTAGAGATGGAGGTCAGTCATTTTGTGGTGTGGATGAAGAGATGGATGCAGGAAGGAGGAGAGAGGGGCGAGAGCATGGGATGGTCTAGAAGCAGGGGGATTAGTTCCTAACTCTGAAGGAGGGACTTTGAATCCTGCATGAGCTGAAAACTGCTTCTGGCCTGTAGACACCTTCTGATGAATGTAATGAACCAAACACCAACCATGGAATGGGTGGAGATGCAGGCACAACGCAAAACTATACACATGAAGTATGAGTGATATCCTGTATTCTTCTCCACGTACAGACTCAAAAAAAAAAACACTGAATGTCTCCCACTAAAAAAAATTGTGTGTGTGTGTGTGTCAGTTTTGTGTCAGTTTAGCGTAACGCACAATGTTGCACCTAGTCAAGTTTTGACATTTCGATTGGTATCAAACACAAACATTTTTTGGTCTTTTATGTGTCACTGACCATTCCTTCTGCTTATGACCTCCACAATGGATGGAGGGAAGAAGCCGACTCTGTCTGTCCCCCTCTGGCTGTCGTGGATGTGGCCCTTCCAGCGCCCGTCCACGTGCTGCTCCAACACCTACACGGGACAAAAAGGGTTTTTAGAGGCTCCTGGTGATTGTATCAGCCAAAAGCTTTCTTTGTTCTCCTCACAAGCTTGAAATGCCTTTAGTGCTTTGATATAATTGCTTCAAACAATGAACCTTACATGTTTACACACATTCACGATCAAACTGTGACACTGATGATATCATGTGCAGATAATAAAATACAATGATTCAGATTAAAACACACCAATCAGCCATGACTTTTGTTGTAAAAGCAACACAGTTATCTGAGCACAGTCAACACTAAATATTTTTCTCAGAGAAATGAAGCCAAATCTATTTCTACTCAGAACAGCTTTATAAAAACACCTGCCAGTTTATGACACAGTCTGCTGCTTTTGTTGGTAAAAAGTGTAAATCACTACTGGGAAAGCAACAACGTGACAGCGTCTGGATTTTTCAATTGTTTATACAGAACTTACTCGATCTTTAGAACACCACATAGCGATGTTCACTGCTTAGTGCAAGTCCAAACGAGACACCTGCAGACCAAGACCTGCATCACATCCCTGCATCTTCCATTTAACACCTTCAGCTTTAATCACGCGTCTCTGATTCACTCACACGAGGTCAGGCTGGCTGATTTACACATTAAAAAAAATCCAGGTGAAAACTAGACAGTACCAATGTTTAAGCAGCATTTAATGACTTTTAAAGGCTGTTTTATAACATGTAGTAAAGCGTTTATAAGTATATAAGAAACTGAAATTAACTTCTCAGGACTCAACTACATACACAAATCAGTCACCACATTTATAAAGGTTCAATATTATGGCTGATTGCTTGCATGTATATAAAAGACTAAGAGTCTTTAGCCATTCTAGCAGCTCTGTGAGGCTGTACATAGGCACAGCTGATGCTATCTAGGTGTGTTTACCACCCTAGTTGAACATGCTCATTTGTGCCAATTGGCATTAAACACTGCAGGCATTTGACCATAAACTAAAATACTGAACAAATTAAATGTTGACCCGGTGAAGGCACTAGATGAAAAGTCAGATTATTAGTTACAGTTGCTGCACTTCATCTTGTGTGCAACATGAATCACAATCCATCAAATAAATGTTCTTAATCTGAACTAATAGATGGTGATGTCAGTCTGAATCATAGTAAGTACAAAAAAAACAGATATAACTTATATAGATATAGATCATACATTTATCAATATATGTAGTGTAAATGGAGTGAACTGTGATTTTTCTACGGTGCAGATGGGGCCAGACAACTTGGATCACGGGAAAATAAAACTCTCACTGAACTGTGACAATCAGGTGCTGCACACGAGACACTGACACACTCCATCTACAGTCTACAGAGCGGAAATACAGAACAAAGTTCAGAGGAAGTTGTGTGTGTGTGTTTGTTGAACTTGTCTCCACCTGCCTCTATGAATGGTGACAGGTTCAGTTCACTCATTACCACATTAAGTGCTTACATCGTTCAAGTTCATGCAGAGAACACCTCAGATTTTAACATGAAAGTTCAATTAAAAACATTTTAATCAACACTGTCTGCCCCACTTATTTTGTGTTTGAAATTACAGTTATTTCAGTTAGTTTTTTTATTGTATGTTATTATCAGATCAAATCACGTAGAGCCTGTGTTACACTAAGTCAAATTTTAGATTCCACAAAATTTTATTGTGTGTTGAAAGCAAAAACTTTCCTTCCAACTGATGCAATTTATTTTGGTGAAACTTAAACTTTGGCTTTAATTAATAAAATTAATAAAAGTTTTTGTTTTTTCAGTGTACAAACATACATATACTGAATGTGTTTCGGTGCCCATGCCCCAAACTCTCTCTCTCAATATTACATCTCCATCTATTATCTATTATCTTTCCTGTTAATCCAGCTGTCAATGATCAAGTACACCATCTGACGCAGATTAATATTGTTTACTTGTATAACCTGCAATTTTGTGTTTGTGTGAAGTATCCAGAGAGGCAAATGTGACGATGTCTCCTACAGGTAACCACAGTTGGACAATGTATTTAATCCTTTTGCATGTAGTTACAGGTGTGCAGTGTAATGCTGGTGGCTCATATAACTATAACATGTTGTTTACATGGACCAAACCTGAGAATAAACCGGCTTCTGAGCCAGAACCAGAAGCTTGTGACCTTGGAAGATGATGTTAAATGGGCAACAATATTATCTGGTCAACCTCTTAACGTACAAACGTGCGAAGAACAGGGCCTCTCTCTTAAATAGTGAATAGGCTGTAGGGTTAATCTGGTTGGTAATCTGATTTCGTTAGGGTTTTGGTTACAACATTGTCAACAATAATTCTATCTTTGTTTAATTTCATGTCCTGGTTAAGGGTTTATTTCTTTAACAAACAAAACCTCAAGTTTGAAAACATTTTAGGAAATCACCAAGTCAACGTATTCTGGTTGAGTACAAACCACAGCACAAATATGCCCAAACAACCAACAACAGCAGAGAAAAGGTTGACTGCAAATAACACTGCTAAGAGTCAGTATTAATGATGAGAAGAGCTTGTCTTACCATGATGATGTCTCCAGCTCGGATGTTGAGTGCGGTGGGGTCGTGGATGTTCCAGTAATCCTTTAGAGCTCTGACCTGCAAAACACCCGTGGCATCTGTGGGGAAAACATTAGAGAGCATAAAGTCAGAAGGCTGAAACACAAAAACGCTTTCATAAATACAGAGGTTGTGACCCCTCCTAATCTTCCATGAGATCTCTCACCAAATGTTTGGTGATTTTTTCAAATTGAGTTTAATTATTCCTCATCAGCAGTTCCATTACATTTTCAGTAAACTTGCTTTCACACTGCCAGGAACACAGAGTACACAGTGAGTTTTACATTTTTCTATTCTTTGGTCAGATTGAGTCAGGCCTAGTTGCAATTCCAACAATGTAAACTCCTCTTTAGGTCAGACTGAGAACGTGACCTGATCATGACTTCCAGTGAGTATTCAAAAAACAAATAAAGAGTTCTACCAGAGGCAGTTTTTTACGTATTGAATAATCAAAATACACATCCATTTACAGTATACATTTGTGATGTTAAGTCACAAGTAATTAATTTAAAATAATATTTTTAAAATGAAATATTTTAAACTGATGTATGGGATCGATCAACAGTCCAATACCAAAGTACCAAATGTGAATTTAAAATGGTCCCCAGTAATGTTTCTGAAATTAAACTATATATATTTATAAAGATACTAAATTAGAGATTGAGATACTCTTATAAAGTTTTACATCTGTAGTACTAATATGCAACAGGCTTGAAGCTGGAGAAAGTTTTGAGATATGTAGTAACACGTTGCTGGTTTGGATCCGCACACAGGATTTGTTGATCAAATGAAAATGAATGCTCAGTCTTATCCTTGTAAGCCCTCTGGAGCTCTACAGTATTTTTAAGTCAAAAGTAATGTATGAATAATTTAGCTTTTAATCTTTAGTTTGTGAATAGGAGGATTTTTACTTTCATCTTTCATTCCAGTCAAAACGTTCACTTTTAACAGCTCTGCTGCTGCCACAAACTTTTAAAGAGGAAATGAATAACATGATAGAAAGACAGAAACTAAAACATGATACATCAAGGCATTTGCTGGATGTCAAAGTAACTAACTTTTTCTTTCACTCTGTGGAAAATACAAATGTGAATACACTCAGCAGATCCAAAATCCTGCCCGTTGTTCCACTGAACCCTTCCTGCCAGACTGTCTCTATCCACAAAGAACTGACTGCTGCATGCAGACGCTAACACGACACATCAATAATTAATCTGCAGTTCGTGTGGACTGAGCGTGTGCAAATTATTCATTTCTCCTCTCTGCACCAGTAAACAAGACGGGAAAGTCTCTCCATCCATGTTTAAATCACTTCTTCAACACAACCGCTCATTATTCCCTCGGTCTGTTCCCACAGGGAACTTCAAAAGACTGCAGGATTACAGAGCGGAGAGCGCATGCACGCACACACACACACACACACACACGCACGCACACACACGCACACACACACACTCACATACTGTATATACAGCTCTGTTAAATTTGAGGCTGAATGTGAGAAGTCTGGTCTTTGAAGCTGTGAGAGCCGACAGATAAGTTTAACATTACATAACCCAAAATTTAAACACAGCTGCTGTTTGAATTACAGCTTATACAGGCAGGTGAACCTCAATAAAGCTGCTGCACAGAGAGGACGAAGAGATCAGAGGTCTGAGCTTGTTCTTGTCAAACTGAAAAAGGTTCAATTTGAAACTTTTTTTTC
>OMLM01020260.1:52643-77949 GCA_900302695.1 Helostoma temminkii | reverse complement strand
TCACCCTTTAACTCTAAACCTTCCCTTAATGCTTCAAGTTAATGATTTACTTTATTTAGCAGTAAAGTGGAACTGTCCCTACAACAGGAGTAATGTATGTCACAAATATATAACAAAAAACTACATGCTCACCTTGACTCTTCCAAACTCACAGGCCAGGTCCAGAGGGGTCTTCTTGGCCTTGTTGACCAGACAGGGGTTGGACTGATGCTGCAGCAACATCTCAGACTGAAACAAACAGCCGCACAACAATATTTTAACGAGATGTATGAGATGGACATGTTCAAGGATGGAAACACACAGTATGAAGGATAATGTTTGTATGTGCTGGTTTCAACATGTGAGTAACAGTAATTTACATTTTTGTGCAAAAGTATGAAGAAAAAAAAAGGATTAACACTAGTTTACAAATGGAATAAAGAGTAAAAATCTGCTGGCAGAGGACAAAAAAATAAATCATTAAAAAATCTTGGAACATTTAAAAAAACTTGAACATTTAAAAGTGCATCAGTCTAATGTCTTTATTAAGCACAGAGTCGGACTTGGGACATTTCTACCTTAGCACAAGCACTGAAAACGGCTAGCCTCTGATAGTCTGAACCGGATTAAGGCAGCAGCACAGCCATCAGTCTTGTATTATGTCAGTGTTGTAATGTGAATAATGTTTCACTTCCTCTCAGCCAATAAGATGATGTCAACACTCTAGACTCACACAGTCTATATAAACAAGCCAAGTATGCATTATTATCACATCTCTGCAGGGAACACTGCTGGATGAATTTACTACGAGGGTCACAGAGATATAATCCACAGAAACCTCAGATGACCTATGGCACATTTAAAGTGTGCTGTTCATGCACATTCACTGAATTCAATGAAAAGAAGTTTGAAATCTTTATAAACGATGTACTGTCAACAAACTGTTTGGGGTCCCACAGGGCCTCATTCTTGGTCCACTTGCTTTTATCTGTATGCATACCATCAGTTACCATAGCTGACAACACATGACCTCTCAGCTGTCTGCCTCCTCATAACCTGACTGCCATAAACTGATCAGATACTCAGATGACGCCAATAACTAGATAGTGTAAAGCTTTCTATAGCTGAGAGGGATAAAAAAAAAAAACAACAGGATTAATACAGCTCTTCAAAACAAAGGACAACATTACAATTTAGTATTTCACATTACATGCTGAAGTGACCCAAAATGGCCCAAAGTGACTCAGATCAGATTTTTTTCATGGAAATGTGAACAAACCTAATTGGATTTTTCAAATCAAATCTGGACCACTGTATGTGGTCCTAGATCTGATCCAACAATGTGGCCTGTGTCAGAGCAGTCAGATCAATTCATGTCATATTTCCTGTTGCTTGCTGTCTTCACTAAATGTTTGTATGTCACTGCCCAATAAAAATGAGGCGACCAACATCAGCAAAGGAGATCATTGGAGAAGTGATGATGGCATTTGTTGTTCATATTCACAGACATTTATCAGTCAAGTCAAACTGAAAGGAAACTATTGTAACTGAACTGAGGAAACTGTGCACTGAGTGTTGTGTAAATGACAACTGTTATTGTAACAACAACTGTTATTTAGCAACAGTATTCACACCAGAGCTGGACACATAAAGTTAGAAACATGAATGTGAACCGTCAACATAAAATAATCAGATCGGACTAAAAAGAAATCAGAAATTAGCATTATGGCCTGTTATGTGAACACAGTCTAAGATCAAAGCCTTCCTGTATAAAATTAAGTTTTCTTGGTGTATAAATCTCATGATGGCTCCACAGCGATGATCAGCTGAGTTGACATTTAATGTTAAACTAGCAAAAACATACTATGGATTTGGAGTGGGGAGGTGGGTTACAGAGACAAGCTCAGGCAGTTAAAGCTCACCTAGATTTAATCAAATCATGGCCTAAAAAATAACAGTGTTTGTGACAGCAGAAGGATTTAAAGTCTGACCTGACCTTAGGATTAATAAAAAAACATGCTCATTTTATTGGTGCAAGCATCCCTTCCGGCTCACATCTGCTCACATCTCACACACAAACAGGGTCACTTATAATCACCCAAAAAGCTGATCACTCCAAATCTACCCAACACCCCTCATGTGCAATCCTCCTCGCTGTTACCATTTGAGTCCCTACAAATCCAATCACATCCAGCAACATTCTTTTGGTAACTGGTACATTGCTCCATCAATCTCTTCAATTCTCTTCTTCTTCTCTCATCAATCATTTTCTAATGAATTGATTTCCACTATATAACACACAGTCATAACTGTACTACATAACAAGGAACAGTAGTAGTGTGATTTTATCAGACTACAAAGTTTTTTGAGCTTACACTCTTATTTTGAAGGCTACTTTCTAGCGTAGCATATATATGTAGTTTTTAATTTGTCACTAACATATTTTATTTTACTTTACTACTATATTTTTCCATCTACATCAAGTGTAATGTGTTGAACGTATTGAAAATTTTAGCATCTGTACATTAATATTTGTATCTGCATAATGCAGATCATAAAACAAGTTTTATCATCAGATGTTTTAAAACACAAATGCAAACATCAGAATTTTAAGAACTGATGTTGGATGAAGAATTTATTTTATTTATTTTTTGTTGGAAAGTTAGCCATGCAGGTCTTTGGATGGTGGGGAGAAGTTGGAGTACCCAAAGAAAACTCACGTAAACGTGGTAGAGAATATGCAAACTCCACATGATGAACAGCGGATTCAAACCCACGATCTTCCTACTGTGAGGTGGCAGCACTAAGCACTACACAATGATGCCACGTTAATCATCATTTCCTTAATCAGTGATAGATGTGTTAACTGCCAACTCACCACTTCATAATGTCCGTACTGAGCAGCCAGGTGCAGAGGGATGTGTCCGTCGAGGGAAGCACCATTAACTGAGGCTCCGGAGCGAAGCAGCATCAGGACAGATTCGGCTTTTCCCTGCCAAGCTGCGTAGTGCAGTGGACGCATTCCTGCACATCACACAACAAGAAAACACCGTAATGTTCTTTCTTGCTTTGTTGCATCACATGCTCAATGTGTGCAAGACAGATCATCTTTTGTCTTTTTACATTACAACATTTACTTTAGAAGTAGGATTTACCTCCACCTATTATTAATCCTTAATCTAAAAAGTTCACTTATCAGTTACAATAAGCAAACAGCAGCAATGAATAGAGTATATATGTAACTAATGTAATCTTATTTCATGTGGTTTAGTCTGACTCTACTCGCTGCAAGTGCTCTTCATTAAGGTTTTATCAAGATTAATCAGTAAACTGTGTGTAGAGCAGAGACATTGTAAACAGAAGCACGAACACTGTACACACACCATCTGGCGGACACAAACGAGCTGCAGTGAAGGCAGCACGTCAGCTGTTAATCTGCTGTGATGTTCTAAACAAGATACTGCACACACACACACATACACACACATCATGTGACTCTGTGGTGAACAGAAAATGAAATTTACTGTCAGACACTTGCAGCAGCAGCTGCAACTATTTAAATGAGCTGAGTCTTTCTCTAAATAAAGATGTTTGTTTAGAAAATAATCTTTCCATGAGCTCAAATGTGTTGTATAAAACAGCAATTACATATATACAGGCAATTAGGCACAGCAGTAATTAGGTTCAAATGGTGTTGAAGTGTAAATAAAGAGGCAGTCTGAGAAAAACAAAAGAAAAAAAACTATATGTAACTTTTTTTCACTGGTTTTTACTTGCTATTATACATATTTACGATCTTGATGCAGTTTGTTTTTCAGCAAAAAATCTCAAAACTTTCAACCTGTGAGTTTAAAAGCACTTAAGTAACCAGGTTACAATTAGCTTTCTCGAGTAAACTGATTTCTTACTGTCATGAAAATGGGAAACCTGGTTTCCCCATGTCCATTTCTCTCAGAGAGATCCAATTACTGCACCATGTATACAGGTAAGCATGCTTCTAATCAGCTTTTTACAAGAGCGCAGGTCCATCATGTCCATAACAAAGGCTGCCAACACTCGCCACTCTACTAATATCAGCTGAGAGGAGTGGCTGCATTAATGGGGGAAATCATTACATGGGATCATGGTTTTTAAAACTAAAACTGACTGAATCACCCTGTAGACTTCTAAGTCACTTTTCCCAGGATTCCACATTTGGTGTGTGTGTGTGTGTGTGTGTGTGTGTGTGTGTGTGTTGTTTGTGGGAGGGCAAAATTCTAAATGGTGTAAATGTAATGTAATGTTCAAGATTTCCCATGACCTTTTTACTTACCTCAGCTTTCACACTAGACCGGATGACTACCCACTGCTCCAGTGCAAAAAAATGCATGCATGCCGATCAAGGTATTAACAATACCTGTATGCTTAAAGGTGGTCCTGAACAGGTAATACTATACCTTAGTATTACTGTAAATGAGCCACTGCTTTATGATTTATGTGTTCAATGCCTTTTTATATAACCACAAACTTTTTTTAAGATGTTTTAATTGTTTAAATGTGCTTATTCACTTTCCTGCAAAGACTTGAGACTCTGTAGTCTAGTTCCCTATGGTCTCAACTGATCAATGCATAAACATATTCAGTAAAAGACAGAATACAAAGGGTGTTGGTCATTAAAGATGTAGCTGATGAGGTACCTAAAGGCATGCACACACATATATACACACAAATGAAAGTGGAAAACCATCTGTGTCACTTTAAATATGAGTCTGTCTCCTTTCTTGTTGCCTGGAATATTTTGCATCAAGCACCTAAACTGGATCTCGTAGACAGATGATCTGAGAGGGATTAGATGAAAGACCAGTAAAGAGTAGTGAGACGGACAGGCTGAACCCACAAACCAGACAGAAAGGTAGACTGCCTGAGAGAGAAAATGCAGATGCATAGACCAAACAGGCAGCCCACTATCCCTGTCACACCTAGCCTACTGGACACATCCTCACTTGGGTATTTGGACATTTCACCTGCAGGTCACAATCCCAGTGTATCTGCAATGCAAACAGTACATCCTGTCTTTAACTGCAAAATCAGGGGTAAGCGCCATCATTACAATCATACTACTATTGTCTGTAATAAACAGGAGAGCTTGTGCTTCTGTGGAGGAGGGATTCAAGTGCTCGTTTACTTAAAAGTGAAAAGAATCCCTGAATAACTAATTAAAAAGCATCTGAATACTGGTATAAGACCTTGGTTTATACTTTTGTGGATTTGATTAGTGGTGATTTGTCTATTCGCTGACAGATGCTTGATGTTGGCGAGATAAGGGAAAAAAAAGCCAAAGCTTTTGGCTGGGAAGCCCTGTTATTCATGGGCAGCATTTGAGTGTGTATTTCCATTAGATGTGTGAAGGCCTCTAAGGTCTAAGAATGCGCTTTAATAGATACCTGTCAAATGTAATTAACTATGTTTTTCCTATATCATACGCTTTCCCATCCCCTCCAGCCAGAGGCTCCACGGTGTGTTTGTGAGTGTGTGTATACAAGTACACATGCATATGTGTGTCTGTGTGTGAGAGAGACAAGAGTCTGTCTCAGCGCCTTTTGCCACCCAGCGATTGGAGACAGTTTTAATTGCAGCATGACAACCACAAGAAAGGACCAGAAGCCCCATAAAAGCCAAAGCAAGCTGGCAGCCATCCCACAGTGGAAAGCTAGCCATGCCATAATTACAGGTAAAAAGACCTCTAGCAATATAGCTCAGCACCGTGTTTATTTGACACCAATCATGCAACTATGCAGGTATCCCAACAATAACGTGCTCTGTCCCAACAGGACTGTGGTGCCTCTGAGAAAGACTTGGACATCACTGGCAATCATGAAATTTCTTGTGGCTTGGAGACTGAGCCCTCGTCAGAACATGAAAGCAAGCAGTGAGACCTTGATTTTAAAGAGCTCGGATGAATTCACCAGTGCAAGTTACATTGTTCCTAGTCAGAGAGGAGGCTCACATGGCATCAATAATTCATTTTACAAGACTCATTTCTGCCTCCAGTGAGCAGGCCGATTTAAACGTTTTGATATCCACATGCGAGAGGGTAACCGGCGCATTAAAGACACATTAGCAAAGGTGGTGACACGTCCTGCTGAAGAGGGAATTCAGTCTTTTCTTACTGAAAGCAGAGCTGATCACCTGTGCTCATTCTAGGTGTAGTAGGTCTGAGATGCACTGACGTCTTTTCTTTGTAGTTGCAGAGTATTCCGCTTTGTATGAGCGGAGGAGTGTTTAATGACTGTATGCATGATGGCGTACACATTTACCCTGGCCTATGGGAGGTGTAGGGTTGTCTCACAAAATGACAACAGGGGTAGAAAAAGGGCTCCTGGGTGATGAACACTGCATGCTTTTAAAATGCGTTGGAATGAACAGGGGAGCCTCTTGAAAATCTGCTCAGCTCCTTAGAATAAGACTTCATCTCCCAATTTTAAGCAATCGCATCGGTATTTATGCCAATACATTTTCAGCATAAAGACCAAACATTTTAGAGACAGCATTGGCCTCTATTTGGAAATCCAGACCCCAGCACATAAATCTCACCTCAGTAAGTACTTTACGAGAGCACAATGTGTGTTTTATGTGTTCTTTATGAGTGTGGAAAGGCCACATCTTGAATGACACTCACTGCCAGAGCCATTGGGGGAAAAAATACAAAAAACATTTTACAGGCTCATTTTCTACAGCATATGCTCACTTTCCATTTAGAACGAGTTCGTGTAAAAATAGAGTACATGTTTCCTGTTGTTGCTGTGATCACTTCGCTGTGCTGTTATTCATTCGCTGGCTCTGTTATTTACTTATTCCAATAATTTACATATCCTGGTTGTGGTGATTTACTAGTTAGGTAATGACTGTCAAGGCAAATGGCTGCTAAAGTGGTGAACCATGCTTAAGTGAAGGACATTGTTTATTACTGCACTGACTTTCTGACAGGAGTGCCAAAGTCACTGATGATGCTGGGTCACTCAAAGAGCTGGCCAATGGAGGCTATAAGACCCACAACCTAATGCCTATCACTGTAGTTTTACAGTATTCATTACTCTGTTTCAAAGAGTGTACAATTTTATATTTTGTCTAGATTTTGTTGGTGTTTGCTAGCATAGCCTAACATAATAAGTGGTGGCCTTATTGCATCCTGCAGTGACGAAGACAGAAGATGGCATGTCAACTGTTAGGGGTCCAAATACTAATGGTATCCAATGCCACCAGCCAAAAAATGGAAGGCTTAAAGTTCGGTGCTCAATAATTAGACATTTTTGGATACAGTTATTGTATGGTGCATTCAGTTAGATTTTTAAGTTCCCAACAGGAAATTTCTTTCAAAGTGTTTTATGGGCATCTTTGCCTTTATTTGATGTAGTTAGTAAGGATGTAGACAGGAAACATGGGAGAAGAGAGCGGGGGTGCATGCATTAAAAATTCCCAGCCAGACTTAAACCAGAAAGCCTGGATGGCATGTGATGTTACCAATCAGCAACTAAGGCACTCCAACCCAATTGGAAAGTTCAACATGAACCTGAAGACTGATTTCTGACTCGGAAAGTGGGCTCACCAACCTCAAAATCCAAGATAGATGCTCTGTGCATCTGTGAAAGATGTAGTATGTAGTTTATTTGAAGCCGTCTCTTATTTTCTTCATTCCTCCACTTCCAAGACACACAAAAGTATTATTCAGTGTCTTGCTGTGTTAAATGGTCAGAGTGAGACTTCTCTCAAGAGCGGAAAAGAGATCTGTCTAGATGGAGGCAGCTTACCAATACAAAATACAACTAGTAATAACCTGTAAATCCTTAAACTTTTCTAAACTCTTTCCTTATGCGCGAAACAAATGACAGTGTGTTTTAATTGCTGTGTTTTACAGGTGTTTAAAATTAGGAGAGAGCCTAGTGGTTGCCCTCTTTTCCAGGTGTAATGCTAAGCTAACAACCACCTCATTTATAATTGTAGTAAAGATTTACTAATTTAAATCTCAACAAGGAAGCAAATTAAGAGTATCTCTCCTAATAAAGTACTGCTTTATCAGCAGGCAGAAGGATCTGTGAGCCACATGTATGCTGCACAGATGTTCCTATAAGGCCACTGTCCAAGTGACAATGGGCTTCTTGCAGGAAGCTATTTTTTAGTTGGTTGAGTTTAGTTAAGTTAAGGCACTTCATAACATCTTTATATTGAACTTTTTGGCAGCTGTAAAAAACCATATTCAGCACAGAAGGACAGTCTGGATTAAAATGTTTACCTAATCCAAAAATCCAAGTCATAATCCACCATAACATTTGTCACTATTTTGACAAAATAAAGTAATTCCAAGTAAAAGTTTTTGATTAATCTTCCCAGGGGAATCTTGACATTTACAAACATATGGCGTCCATCTGCCTATATATTTTCTAAAGAGGTAATTGATGTACTGTTAAATTTACTGTTACTTCACGATGGTGATTCTATGCAGTCAGATTCAAAGCTACATAAATTGTTGGCTAATTTGACAACAGTGGAGGAGTTAACTCTTCACGTTGCATGCAAGATGTCTTCATGCAGCTACTGCCAGAACGACACAGTAAAGACTTCAGCAATATGACAAGGGGAAATAAATGTGTCCAGTAATTGTGAGACTGCTCACCACATGACCTTCAGTGATTGTATTTGATCTGAGAATACAAGTTTTACTAGTGCCCCGTCTTACTCCTTTGATTATTTTATATGTTACTCAGTGCTGTGGTTTGTCATTTAAACATAATGTTACCCCCTCATACTCAGCAACAGCAGTGGGTGGGTGGGTGAGTGTTTGATATATTTTTGCACATGATTCACAAAAGAGAAACAGCTCAAAGGTAAAAGGTCAGTTAAGGATTTGACTCTTAAGCCACTGAAAACCAATAGGACTTTTGTCTGTGCCACTTGGCGCTGATGAAGTCTGAAATTTAAAAGTGAGGCAGAGTATAGCAGGAGGAGACCACACACAACAACAGGGAGGGGGTTCTCTGATGTGTCAACATAGAAGATGAACAAGGGGGATTTCACAGAGTTATATTATGTCATCTAGGTCAAATCACTTGACAAAGAAAGAAAGAAAGAAAAACATGATCTCAACTGCCAATATCTGGTTGTCATCATTTTTCATGATCAATTTCTGAAGGTACAGTAGCCTATTTGTAACATTAGCACTGCCTGGATGTTTTCAATATAAATTGTAACAATATTATTTCTGTAGTATATTCTGTTGAACATTTTATATCTTTCTATTTATTTAACATTAAATAGAAGTATTTAATGGCTGTACAGTTATGTTGGCCATAGATGCTCCTGTGTGATGAAACTAATGTCTCGTCCCTTTTTTATAATGTGTTTGTCCAAGTTTGTTTGAAGATTTGTCTCAATGTGACAAACTGACACCAATGAAAAACAAAACTAAAGTCAGAGAAATGTATAAAGTATATTTGCATAGATCTTTTTTAAAGGAATGTTTGACATTTGGAAAAATAAGCTTATTTGCAATTTTGGCAAAAGTGAGTGAACTGAAACGCAGTAAAAAAAAACTACAGCCAGCACTGGGTAGCTTAGACTAGCACAAAGAGTAAACTAGGGGCAACACCTAACCTAGTTCTGTCCAGCAGCAAAATAATTTGCCTGTCAGCACTGTTAACTAAAATTCACCATTAAGCAAATTATACCTCTTTGTTTAAAGAAGAACCTCATAAAAAACCTATTTTTTAGCCAGGTAACCAGAAGACACTTAAGGAAGTCACTGCATTTGACTAACAAACAATCTGGCTTTTAACAATGTGTAAATGATATACTTTGGGTTTTGTACAGATTAAACATATTGGTAATGCTTTCATTTACAGGCCACAATATTGGTTCACCTACAGTACACATTAAGTATCGATACATATTTGTCGGTACAGAGGAATAATGCGCAATATTTAAGGAAAAAGAGGGTAAAACCCGAGGAACCATAAATGTACTTATACCGCAAGTATTTTCTAAGTAGAAAATTTATTCTAACTTTGCTACGTATCTATGGGCTATAATTTGGGTACGTGCTAAGCAAGAATATTTCTGTTGGTGGAAACTTTTCAAAGGTGGACTGTGACACTTACAAAATACCTGTTTTATAATTACAGCATATCTGATGGACACAACCTCAGCAACCAAGCTGCGAGTCCTAGAAAATTGATTATTGATTCTCTGCTATAAATGAATACAGAAGTTTATAACTTTAGGTGTTTTGCTTAAGTTTGTTCTCGGGTGTAGTAAAGTGGTCACTGTGGACCAACAGAACCCTATTGTTTCAGATACTTACACAGTATAGTTGATCAAAAAAAGTCTCTTCATGTTACTGAGGTACCATTCTCTCAAACAGTATATTTCAGTCTGTGTGTAAAAACTAATTAAATTATCCCCAATCATGAAGTGCATGCTGGAAAATTACATACATTAGCATATCAATATTTAAATATTTTGTTTATTTGAGCTATACAATTACATATTTGTGGTAGTAAGTTGTATTTGACTGCCTGTCACGATGTGTCTCAAAAATGGCAGACCCAAATAAAAACCAAGGCAAAGGAGGTAATTGTTAATAAGGATTTTAATTAGAATTAAATAAAATGTAACACAAAGGAGAGCAAAAGTCAAATGGAAAATCTCTCTAAAGGTAGGGGAAAAAGTCTAAACAGAAACAGAGATACAAAATACAAACTAGACTGAGAACAGGCAATAGAATATAAACTGAACTAAGGCTTAATGACCAAACAAAGAAGAAGGAGTCTGGAAACCAAACAATACAAAAAACCTAGAATCAATAACACTGATCCAGAATCAAACCAGGGCAAAACTAACTTGCAAAGGGAATACGGATAAACTGAAAGCCAAGATAGATAACTAAGATCAAAAACACAGGCCCAACATTAAGGAGCAAACCAGGGAGTAAGTCCAGAGTGTAAATCCAGTCCTTAGTGTCAGAGAAGTCAAAGGGTTACACGATCCAGGGAGGTCAGGAACAGAGTACAGGCTTAGGTCAGGCACCAGTGGAGAACTGGGGGGAAACAACTGCTTTTAAAGTAAGTGACACAGGTGGACATGGTTACGGTGAATAGCAGTGAGCAGAGCAGGGAGGGAGTAAGTGAACAGGTGTGAGTGGTTGGACACATTGAGTGAATGTATGTCAGAGGAGCTGAGTTGAGTAGTGTGACTGATGGGGTGTGACCAGGTGAGTCGGAGAGTGGCTGACTGAAAAAGGTAAAGTACACGTTGATATAGGAGTGGTTGGTTTGTTGTTTTAATTATTTTGAATTCAGAGTTTGAATGCTGCAATTTTAAGGTACTTAGAAGTTAAGATTAAAGATATATTTCTGCCCCAAACATATCACTGAGTTAGCATGTTAGCTAACGCTAGCTGATGCCTTGAGTTGTGGTCTAATGTCACTTTCCTTCGGCTAGCCGCGAAACTTACAGATTTTTAGGCAGAGACCTTAAATTGGCCCCTAAAATTTTTTTATATTTACTGAAACATCAAATATTGATTCCCATTCAGTATCCCCTGTAGGAATGTATTGATAGACAGTATGTTAACCTTAATAACATAATTTTTTTTTTGACAAGCGAGTAACATTAACATTATTAAATAATTGTGCAGTCAATATGTAGAGAGCACCATATGGGAGAAGTAGCATTTTTATGCCGGCAGTGTTTGACTTTCCTATGGACAGAGCTCGTTTACATCTTCTAGCAGTGACTATAACACTTTAAACCAAGATCAATTGACTGCACTTATTTCGAAACACACATCAATCACACTGAATATGCTCTGAGATCTGAGTGTTGTGTTATGTTATATTTGTACTTTATTTCCTGAGAATGGAAGGCGTCAAGAGCTGATAAGGTAAGTTTGAACTCCACGGATGTGTACCTCATATTGAGAGCGTCACGCAGTCATAAAATGATTATCCTCCGTTTGCTGATGAAGTGAACTGAGACATCTGAGAACGAAGGTATGCAAAACACTTCATGTGATAGACTATTTGGTAATTTGAACATTCATTCATAGTAGAAAATTAATAATCAATCTTGCAGGACTGTTAGCTTTGTTGCTAAGTTATATCCATCAAGTATGCTGTAATTAGTTAGTAGTTAAAAGCCTACCATTGAAAAGTTATCAGCTGAAATATTTTTGTTTGTTTGTTCCCGGGGTTTTACCCTCTTATTTGTCAGACATTGCGCATTATTCCTCTGTACTGATAAATTCCTACCGATATATACTGTATAGGTTTGTTGTACAGGTAAACCAATATTACAGAGAAGTACTCTGTTAATGTGGGAAACTTACATTGTAAATTGCACCGTGTAAAATAAACCATTACCAACATATCATTGTAACGTTTGAAGTTAGGTGAACCCAAGAGCAGACACAGAGAGCAAAATCAAGGTGAGTGAACTGTTACGGTAAGAATTGGTACTATAGTCATAAAATACAAGCTTCTCCACAAAAAGCCAAAAAACACAAAGCTTCCTAAAAACACAAAACAGACTACTTCAGGAAACCAGGAAAAATGCAAGGATCAACATTAGTAACCTAAAGAAGGGTCTCAAATCACAAAACTTAACCACGAAACAGAGAAGCTTAAGTACTTTATGTATGCATGTGCATAAGGAGATACACACATATACACCAAAATGTACAGTATATGTGCATGAATTCAGAAACACATGACAGCTGCTGCTATGAGTTACCTAAATGGTCTTACTTTGCTTGTACAGTTACATATTTCTTTTTCAGTATGTGTGTGTGTGTGTGTGTGTGTGTGTGTGTGTGTGTGTGTGCATACACACACACACACATTCTTTTGCTCTCTCTCTCATGACTAAAAATTTGCATATCTAGAAAGTATTTCCTGGTAAGTAGAGCAATGGCACCTCTCAGGAGAGACACAGACACAGATAGAAATTTGTATTAAAAAGAAGAAACATCTAAGCAAAAAAAGAACAAAACCACGGTACACCATTACTTTAATGATCCATCATGTTCAAAGGAAACTTATTCACAATACGGCTACAATAAACAAGGGAATGAAACACTGATGTAAAGTGCTTTTTCATTTGCTTGCATGCAGCAGATGTTTGCTCGTCACTCGTCCTTTTTTATAGTTTTCTACATTTTCTCAAACGGGTCATACAGTATATCGACTTCAAAAAGTAAGATAAAGTTAAACTGAAGTTTTACAGTACAAAACCATGAGCTAGAGGTTACATCCCCTTTGAGTCTCCACTTTATCATGGGTAGGAACCTTCTCAAGCTTTACCCAAACAGGCCAGTAAGGTTCAGGGTTCAAAGGTTATGAGTCCCAGGAGGTATCATCCTTATTACCCAAGTGTTCATCAGCCAAGACCCAGAGGGTATTTATGTAACCCCTGACCTCTCACTACTAGGGAAGCTCCCTCTTTTCTGTCATTCAAGCCGTCTATCACTCTCAAGTTTACTCCCTGCTCCCAGGGGTTTCAGGGTTCAAGTTCACTGCCAGCCCAGCCCAGACATGTTGAGGCTATTAGTACTCCATCTGAGAAAATACTATGTAAGTATTGCATTAGATTCTATCTTCATACATGCGTGGTGTTTATGATTAGGACAACGATTACTTTAAAATGTTTTTATTAAATACAACGCATGTATCTTCCTATGGTTGATCAGGAGGAAGTCATCAAGATCAGAAATTTTTTTGTAAATGCAACATCAGAGGGACACTCAAAACGGTCCACTTGTTCTCATGAACTGATTAGATTTTGGTGGTTAATCATCAAAGCTCATGGCCAATATGACCTTTCGTCCGCCTGTCCCAGCATGAGGGTTATTGAATTTCTTCAAATTTGGGAAGAGTCCACTTGGACTTGAAGGGTGAACTGAGGTTTTCATGATCAAAGGTCAAGGGTCACTGTGACCTCTTGTCTTCCCCGTTCTCAGCAATGCAATATCTGAGGAATGTCTGGAGGGAATTTCATTACAGTACATGCAGAACAAACATTCACTTGGACTCATGGATGAGCTGAACAGACACACATGTTAACTGTAAATTTAAATGGCCGGCACATGATCTTCATCAGCTGATAGTTGTTCCCAGTTCTTGCTGAAGAAGTCCTAGAAGAAGAGCTGTTGAACATCTACAGTTCCAATAGTACTGGGCACACTAAGTTTGTGTGCATGATTAAACGTTTTAGGACAGCTATGTACATGGTGAAACAGTTTTCTCAGAGAATCAATCAACAGCTTAGAGTAATGCGGGAGCTGCTGCGTCTGACCTAACTTTACCATAATATCTTAATAACCCCATGCAGTATCCTTAAAATCACCACAAGTGACTGTGAAGAGCCAAACTGGATCAGCTTCAACTAATATACAAAGAATCCCAGTCCAGGATCCTTTCTTCCTTCTCCTCCCCTCTTTCTGTTCAACGCCTGATTGTTTAAGTGATAAGTGACGCTGATGGATGAGCCCGGCTTTGTGTAATTATTGTCCTGGTTATCATTGTCGTTGCTGATAGCACACATCACTGTGTCCCTGCCCATTCTGCATGTGATAAATAACAGTAGCTGGAAAAAATACATTCAAATCATTTATGAGCAGACCCCTAGAATGTAAACATGTGGGCAGGCTAATGGAGGGTCCTGGCCATGATCATGCGATGGCATGATTATACTGTTTTTACTGCGTATCTGCTGTAACCAGCAGAGCACACACAAACTAGCTCTAACACCTGAGTGGGCTCTCAAAATACTTATTCCTCACTCTCTGCATGTCCTAGCTTATCCAAACAAAGCTTCCTTTTTAAAGAGGAGTCATTCAGTGGATCTATAGACTTTGTATGGAAGTGATTAACTGATTCTAATGCTTTATCATGCTTCTGTGATACATGGCAGCCCTTAGGTGATGTAATCTCTAAGATGATGATTTATGGATTAAAGCAATTAGTGTTCAGATAAAGGCTATTATTACCGTACCTTCATTTGCCTTTTACAGATGACTGTGTGCATTGTAATGTCTTCTCGAGGAACATTTACAGAATACCTGTGTGAAGATAGAATCTAATGCAAGATAAGAAATGGAATGAGGAAGTCAGTGTTTTATCCACGGGCAATCCACACACTGATGCTTCCCACACATTGACACACGGAGATATCATCTGCCATTTGCTACATTTGCCTACATTGAGTGTTATTTATAACAATAATAGTAATGGAGGTTTCTGGTATCTTTGCTCTGTCATAATATACTGTATTCTTGGAATAGTTGAGTTCCCTTCTTTTGTCCTGCTCTGCTTCTGTTTCTCATTCTCTCTCGGACTAGAGAGAAAACGACCCCTGACCCTGAGTTCTGTGGCTGACTGAGCATTATGAGATGCTAATTGGCCATGTAACAATATATCAAACTGTGATATACTGCCATGTAAAATGTGGAGAAATACACTGCCAGCTAATTAGCGTTGCCAATTCTTACCCTAGTGAGCTCACCTTATATTTGGCAGGTCATTTTTTAACCAAGCAATGTACCAAAAACATCACATTCATTACATTTTTAGTGTTCTCCAGCTGAAATTGTGCTGTTGTTCTCCAAAAATGAAACGTAAAACCATATTTTGTTTGTAAAGCTGTAATTTGTTCAAATGCAAATTACATTTCATTCAGTGTGACATTTTTATATCTATTTAAATATTCACTGATTATTGTGTTATTACTGTGTTATTTTACATTCCAAAGTAGAAAATAACTACTGCAAGACTGAGACTTGTTTGTTGAGGTTTAGTGTATCCTATTGTAGCCAAACTTTTGTGTTGTTGTGTACTTTTAGCAAAAGGGCAGCCGTCTTTAGATGTCTCGTCACTTAATTCCATTTCTGTGCAGTCCATGAAGGAATCTTTTCTATTCTTGCCAGTTTGAAATGTCATCTGATCCCATCAATTCTAGTTTGCTCTTTAGACAAACTTTCTCTCACCACTTAATGGACCTTTTAGGAGATTAAATGTCTGACAATCAATTGAAAGGCTAAAAGACCAAAGAGAAGTCCCCTTGGGATCTTTTAAGAGTTTAGTCTCTTAACAGCAAAAAGTGACACTTTCTGCTTGTTCATATTGTACAATGACACATAAGTGCAGTGTTGAGCAAGTAATTGCACTGCACATACAGGCAATAGCAATTTAGCCATTTATGAGTTAATCCATCCACTTGCTCATCAAACTTTACTTTATATACATTTCCTGTCTGAAACCCAACACGTTCTCATCCTTTCTTGTCATGATCAGGGTGGAAATCACCTTGATTGACCTTATGTACAAAGGCACCTGTGTAGGATTAAGCACAAAAAAGTTTAAGTTTGAGTTTAAGTAATTCCTGAACCGGTAATGTTAAAAGACACACAATTGACATTCGGGGGCATCTTATAATGAAAGGGGTACCTTTTGTGACAGCACTGAGACACCACGTGGGAGGCGTCGTTATGTGATGTTGTTGGATGAGAACAGGCTTAAAAAAACTTGTATTTCCCAAATTTTCAGGACCTATACAGTGTAGAAGTATGTTTTTTTTTTTATTAATTATGTGCTATTATGTTAACTAAGTTTAGTAGAGGTTAGGAATAGTGCACATCATCATCATCTTCTTATACCACAGACACTGTACCTCTAATTATTTATTAGAAGTATTAATTAAGTATAATGTGGTAACAAACAGACATGTTGAACTTTACTGTAGATGATTAGAGAGATGTTTCTTTGGGTTTGAATGCAAATAAAACACAATTTTACAACCAAATTTCAGTTTTTCTATACATTATTTCTGTATAGAACCAAGAAATCAATATCCTCAAAGGCAAAATAAATCAGAATGCATCACTGTCCCTGAACTACGATTTTTTATAATGATCTGGCTTAAGTGTCAGAATCACACATTTTTGTTCCCTGTCAGCAGTGGAACAAGGAGCAATTTCAGAGCCCTAAAGGCAGATCAATCAATTCAGGTCTCTGGAAGTTGAACTGTTGGAAAGGTCAGACAGGTCAGGGAGCACTGAGAGTTCACTGCTGGCTGCCTGAAGCTGTCTCTCAGTCATGCAGAACAAAAAGTCGTTGTCACACAGAGGTGGAGTCACTTATCCCAATTTTATTGAGCCAAGAATCAAAGCCAGTTATTTGGATGAATCAGAAACTAGATATATTGCTGAATATCTTTTGATTGAAAATCAGGTGTGTACAGCTGCACACAGTACAATGCATGACCTGAAATGACAGCAGCTTGGATACACGAGCCGCTAAGTACCCCATAAAGCACCTTCACGCTTCTCCTTCTCTACCTTTCCTTCTCAGTCTGTCTCACTTTCTGCCCCCCCCTTTCCATCTGTCTTTTTCTATAGCCCTGTCTTACACCATTCTTTTTTTTCTTCATAGACAGATGATACGCTGTCCTCCTTCCAACACCCTCGTAGTAGCATATTTCTCTCCCTGGAGCAAGTAACTCTGTCTCCTGCCTGTGTCCACACTCCGGTCCCCCTCCCACCTCCAATAACAGGACAAGCATGGCCTGCAGCTTCGATGGCCCTCCATGGAACAAAAACACATGCTGCCTCTCAAAAGCCTCCTTTATCCACAGCGAACAAAAAGACGGGTTCACCTCCGCACTGTTCCCACCATTAGGCCCTGGCCTGGGCCCTTTTTCCTTGTCCCTCCTCTCTCCCTCCTGCTCACACCCCCACTGGGTCCTTTCAGCTTGGAGTGCTGGGGGTGTAAGGTGCGACATTTATGTTCACATGTGTCCATGCTGGTTCACTCTGTCAGACTTGCCCCCTTCACAATAGATGTGCGAAGAGATTGACCAGCAGCTTTTGACGCAGCCACCCCCATTCAGATATGAATGAGTATGGGTGCAAAAACACACCTGCACCTTTATGTGTGTGAGTTCACAGTTAATACTGGAGGAGTATGTGTGTTGAGAGTGACTTGGATGTTTAAAACTGGGCCTGAAATTGATTCATAATCAGGTTAAAATATGAAATAAAGTAGTTTAACCAGACTCAATTGGACACTGTAGACTGGGTTAAATTTGTGGAAGGTCTTTTTTTTCACCACAATATTTTGATATCATGAGCAAATTATATGTTCTCATGTTCAACATATGGGAGCACAAGTCAGTCAATGATATCTAACGATGCGATGGCAAATTTGCATTGCGTGAATACAAAGTGGGTCATTTGGAAGCGTTGTTGGCATGTAGACCTCGCCATAAAACCAAACGCGTTTACATATTCACTAAATGTCCCGTTCAATATAATGTTCACCCTTACATTCAGTCCTTCAAAAAAAAAAACCAAACGAAGTGCTCGGGCCATTTGACTCTGACTGGGTCCATGAAGAAATCATTATCCCCATGACCTGAAGCTATTAATTCCATTTCTCACTCCTCCCTCTGTCTCTCATTTCTCTCATTCTCTAGACAAATTCATTTACATGAAAGACCACTCACACTGGCACGGGCCTGCAGGTAAATGACAATCTAACCAATGATTTCATGCAATATTACCATTTCTCAGTTGCACACGCAGTCCACGGGCTGTGGTAAGTGTATCATTAATAAATCTGCCCCTTTCCCATGACTGAAGGGATCAACATGTTTTAATTATCCTGCCTTGATTTGAACTCGATCAGCGTAGCATTCAGTTACACAAACATTCCACCAGTGAGAGAGATAAACATGCTGCCTCTGCACTCTGCATACAGAAAGCAGTGCAGGTAGGACACGGTCAGTGTTTTTTCTGTTTGTCTTTGTGTCTGCATGGGTATTGCAGAGCTGTATGGTTTGTTTAGTGCAGCAGAAAGACAGACAGTGTATCCTGACAAGTCTGGACCTGGTTGAGTCTGATCAGCCACAGGAGTGCAGACATAAAAAGACAAATGAAAAATCTATAAATCTTAATATGGTTCAAAGATTTTAACAACAATAAGAACATTGTTGAATGCTTAGTTTTTGTTGAAATAAGTTTCAAATTATGGGTTGGAAAACTTCCAAATGGAAAAAAGAAATATGTATATTTTTATTGCATAAAATTATGTTGTTTTCTTCTGCATTTTATGCAGAAGTCACAATACTTTAACAACCGAAGTCCTCTCAAAATCCTCCTGATAAATTAAGCTGAGAGGGGAAACTCAGTTTGGTTCAAGTGCTCCTGTCCACAGTAAAAGAGGTCAGAAGTCAAAAATGTTGGGAACTGCTGATCTAGAATGGGAATAGTTAGCTACACTTTTTTTCTTACTTGCTATACTTAATTCAAGTTACTTCAGTCTCAAAAATCAAGCTGCCTTGTATTTTTTAAAGAATTAAATCTGAGGTGTAAAGTAGGAGAGCAACATACACACTTGGACTGAGAAACAGGCTCAGGCAGTAAGTCAGCCAGCCAGCGCCTGTGTGTGTCATCCCATCCATCTCCTCATCAGGAAAAACTGTAGTTTTTTTTTTTTTGCTGCTTTGGTGTCTAAGTCCCGTAGGGCAATGGGCAGCTTATGTAGTTCACACAAACATACACAAAGCAAACATGTACACACTCCCTCACACATACACACTTACACTGGAAACACACACATATACTCACGCAAGAAAGAACCTGTTATCAAAAGCTTGTCCCACTGGCTGGCTGCCAAAGGAAACGTGCTGAGGCGAACACTAATCCACTTTAAATTACAACGGTACTGAAAGCCTGTGACCACAGCCAAATATTGATATGGGGTCATTAGTCAATTATGGCGGGGGTAGTCTTGCTGAATGATCAGAGGGGAGGAACCGGGGCAGAGGTGGCCGAGCAGGAGGTGTCAGAAGTGGTCCAAGTGGAGGAGGTCACTATGGAGAAGATTATGGTATTAGCAGGCAGAGGGTGAAACTACACACCAAAGTTAGTTGAGATAGAGCTGTAACAGTAATGCAGCTAGTCATGTGACCGCATACTTCTTTTTCCTTTTTTTTACTCTTTTTCCTCTTCATTCTCTGCCTTAAGCTACACACACTCTCTCTCTTGTGGGAAGGTTACTGTGTGTAAGTGTGTATGAATGAGAGAAACACCATTTGAATGCACTGTGTTTTCAGCACATGCCCATGTGCTTGCACAGCCCTAAAAGCATCATTACCCCCCCTAGTGGCACATCATGATTTAGTCTTATATTACTCTGCTCTTTCCAAATGTATTTCAACTCATTAAAAATAAAATATATCTAAGAAAATTTAATTCTGCTTGTCTTCAGAACACTTCCAACCCAATTATATCCAATTACAATTATGCATAATTAAATTCTGCATGATTGAAACATATTTTTTCTTTAATTTTTACCTGGTTTTATTTGTTAAATTGATATGTAAGGCTCTCACTTCTCCTCTTCAATTGTAATTAGGAGGAAGATGGATAGAAAATCTAGAGGAATCTAATCATTCAATTAGGACCATAGTGTTTCAGGCTAAGTGAAACTACATCAAAGCCTTGACACAGATGATACCATTAATTTCCTCTGGGTTAGTAATTTGATAAGGCATCAAATTGGAGAGATTGCATTGAAAAGGGCATCATCACAGCCAAGCCAATTTAGACACTGTATGGGGCAAGTGCTGCAGATAGAAGATTAAAGAATCAATGATAAAAAAAGATGAGTTGTGTTTATTTCAATGACTAAAGTCGCCGTTTCAATCATCATTTTGTTTGTTTAAATTTATGTATGATGATGTTTTGCCATCATCTATTTATGAAAAGCAAGCAGAGGCCTGAAAAGTTTGTACGCCCTTGACAGACACTGTAAACGTAATATCAAGAGCTCTTCTTGTCCTATACCTTTTCACAACACGCATCCGCGTAAACAGTGAAATGATTGAAGTTCTCAATGGCGCAAGCAAGAAAAAGCAAGAGAAAAAAGACCAGTAACGGACCACCAGTAAAGTAGAGACCACCTATAAATGCTTTCCATCGGTGGGTTCACAGAAGCACTTCAGCTGTAATACTTTAATTGCTCAGGGACTCAAAGTCTAATAAGGTTTCTAAATCGAGCTGCTTTATTTGTTTTCCTTTGACTCGCGGCTACAGCAAAAATGCAGCCACTCTAATTGCAGTGCCGTCATTAAGAGCTGTGGGTATTAAAAGTTTCTTCCTCCAAAAACGAGCATGTTGCAGTGTTTTGTTTTTTTTCCAAATCTCTCTCTCTCTCTCTACAGAATTTACTTACAGGGCCCTTTCCATCAAGGCCAGGTTCATGGAGGAAGTAATTGAGTTTAATATGAGTAATAAAAAATGCTCTTAGGCTGAACAAATGTTGAAATAAAAAAAGGGATAGAGTTCATTTACTGTTTTTACAAGTTATGTGTGATGTGTTTCGTGACAATTATCTGGTCACTAATAAACCAACCTCAGCACTGTGCTGTTAATAGAGGGTGAGTGTTTGCTCGTGACAAAGACTTCTTCTAATTTTGCTGTTCAGATATTTAATGTTAACTAACTGGTTGTGTTACACAGTCACACTGAAGCAGTCAAATGTTTCTCCAAAACCAAAAGAATTAGGCTCTTTCAAGGCACTGCATTGTCTCCAACTTTTTAACTGTCTCCAGTGACACAGAAAATGAAGATAAGTACTTGAGTACATTTGTGCAACTCTCACTCAATCTTCGAGACAGATCTGTAAAAATGTGTATTCTCAGATCTGTGTTTTTATTCATATTTTAATCAAACTCATCTCTTTCCTCTTTGAGCTGCTTACTTTTAATTGAGTTTGTATTACAGTAATTATCAAGTGAGAAGGAAACGAAGTATCTGTCAGCTCGACGTGTCACAGGTACACTCTCACATTGACATGGGAAGGGTGGAGGGGGGTCTTGTATGTCCCCCGATGAGGCACACAATGGCAATCACAACTCAATTAACACTTTCTATATATATTCAACTGTGTGTGTACAGAGATATACACACACATGCACACACAAACAGCAGGGAAAGGAGTGAAAAGGCTGTTTGCCAACCCTTTCTATTGATCCTGTGACTTTGACAGCTACACCTGTTGTAGGACCTGTGAAATTAGACAGGAAGAAGGATGTTTTTAAGACTTGAGTTGGTTGATGCCAATTAGTTAACTGTTTTGTCATCCTCTATTACTTCCATGCAGCAAAGTTTAGGTGGAGGGCAGAGGGAAAAAAAGTTTAATTTGAGTGAAGACAGAAGGAGAGAGATCTTTCTGTGCATTAATTTATCTTCTCCCCAAGGTAAAAAAGCATTTTAAATAATATATTTGGAATTTTAAAAAGTGTTGAATTATGTGATTAATTAGCAGTGAATACAAATTTGTAAAACACCAGATATGATCTGGCAGAACATTCTCAATTGAACACTGCCAAATGTTAAGTTTTTGTTCTTGACTCACACTTTTTCTGCATGTATAACCTGTATAAATCTGCTCTGTCTGGCTGCTATTTCATTTTAAAATGTCCCACGTTTTCACAGTTGGCCAGTCTTTCTTTATGCTACACCTGATCTATTTTTACTGCAGCCAGTCAGAAAAATCCACCTGAAGTTATTTCTAATACTTCATCCTTCCACTCCCCCTTTCTTCTTCTTTTTTTCTTGTGCTCTTCTGATCCATCTCCTTACCTCTTTCTTTCTTTCTGTCTAAACTTGCTTTCCTTGATGAGTCCTAGCAGGGAATCACAGGCTTGGAAAAAAGGTAGGGGCCTGACAGAGATTGATGTCTGAGCGCTCCCCCTGATTCGCTGATTAAACCCATCAATCAATATGCAGAGGAGGTGTCCAATGCAAATGGATCCAATCAGGCGGAACGGAGTGGTATTGTCTGTGTGTTGTGGTGAGTGGTAAAGTTAGAGGTGGAGGACGGGCACTTGAGCTTGCTTTGTCTGTCTAGGACAGGGACTAAAAATGGATGAGGGCTCAAAAGCAGAATTTGAGATTCAAAGACTGAGACTGGATGATTATTGTTAATTGTAGAAAAGGAATGCTCCTTTAATCACGGCAAGACATTCATTCAAACTAATTTTGAATTTTGCTTCCCCATCACTGATTCTTTCGTGTTATCTGATATCACAAGCACATGCGTGTTCCTGCTACTCTTGTGTAAACAGGAGAAAAATGGGCGCATCCAACTGCAGCTGCTAATTTTACATCACACACAAGCACACACTAACTCACTATGCGCCTCTCAGATGTACACAAACTGCATAGATCATCGGGGCGGCATTCTCCTTGCTCCGTCCCCATCAGCTCACACACACTATCATATTTTCCATGTCTCCATCTTCATCCAATCTTACTGTAATGGTACAGCAGGGACTGCGGCTGGATCTCCCCTCTGGGCCCGGCTGCTCCCTGAAGTATCTGCCATGCTCTCACTTCAACCCTCATTTGAATACAAGTAGCATCCTTGGTCATTATCGTGGGAGTGTGTGTCCTGCTCACTTGTCATTGAGACTGGTGTGTATGTGAGAGTCTGGATGGTTGTGAAAGTGACACAGCCAGGATAGATGCCATTGTACCCAGGGGTCACGTTGGCCTTTGAGAGCCGCTCGGCATGCAGTCATTTCGACTTGTCGAAAAATATAGCGGCTGTCGCAATCACCCTAACCAGCTTTTATTTCTGTCCAGTTCAAGTTCATTATTCATGATTGTTCCATCAGTGTTCTATCTCTATCATCCGGCAGGCTCACCCTCCTCATTCAAAGCCCACAGAAAGAGAAGGCTGGTCATTTGTTTCAGTAAATGACACAGATGCCTCTCACTCTGCTTATAGACTTATTCCTCCCCTTTTTTGGGTGAGGGGTGGGGGTGAGTTGGGGGAGCATGTGAAGGAATGATACCATGACACGTTCTTCCCTCCCTTTCCTCCTCCTTCATCTCCTCCTTCTTTCTCTCCCCAGTCCACCACCACTCTATCCATCCATCCTCCTCCTCCCCCTTTCCCCTGCTCTAGTAGGAGACAACGATCCCCCAAAATGGCTGCCTTGGTGCCAGGGGGACCACAGGCTGCTCTCCCATCTCCCATAATCACCGGGGCGATGCTCGGATGCCTCCCCCATTTGCATAATGCCATCCTGACACTTTCACTTCCGCCATCCATCACCGGCGGCGTGAGTCCCGCGGCCTGCTCCGTCGCTCCGTCTCCCCCTGATTGCGTCCTGTGTTTATCTGCCCAAGCACAAAAGATTGATTCCCCGCTGTCTCTCGGCCTTATGTTCAGCAGATAGGGATTTTCGCCGAATGATGAAGCACCCAGTCAGCTAATGATAAACAGAAAACACATATTCAAAAGGACGGTCTCCCCCCCTCTCCCTGGCTTTAGTGTGGCTGCCGCACGCCTCGCCTTCTCCTCTGCCATGTGTGGGGAAGGGAGGGATGTCAGGTTAAGGAAGTGAACACACTCTGCAGGGAGTTCAATTTGAAACGCAATTGTTTTCCTGTCAGTCCTTTTACATTTTTTCTGTTGATTTGCTCCAGGGGTAAGGGAAAATGAAGGACCGGGAGGAAAGGGAGATAGCAATTAAAATAAAACTGTCGTCTTGATGGCTGCTCTTGTTCTTCTACACACCACAGTGCAGGCGGATCTGACAGACCATGCTTTAAGAACATATCCTGGCTGAAAGATAAAAGCATACATGAGTACAGCCCAGTAGCTTTTAAGAGGATGGAATTGGTACAAGAGGATTTCTATACTGCTACTCCAATAGGTACAAACCAAACCCAATAAGTGCATTATTCATTTAATTACTAAACATCAAACATTGATGTTGGATTTAACCTGGGTTACAGTTCTAACATCCACTGAATGCATGTTGCAGCAGAAGCATGACATCATACATTCATTACACCAACAAGTGAAATGTTTTGACATCTCGCATCACTTAATGAAGAATCACAATTCTTTAAACGTACTTGTGCACAAGGCGTATTGCTCACTCTGCAGGCAATGCTACTGTATGCTGCTGCTGCAGAATGCCAATGCAAAACATTTCAGCAAGTGCACTAAGTCTGCAAAGTTTCACTCCACGATAACAAAATACTATTAGCTGCTGTCACGTACAGGAGAAGAGAGATTATTTTATTTATTGAAATGAGATTGAAATGATAAATCTCTCTCCCCATGATAAAACACTGGGACTCATAAGCCTAGTGTGGGGGATAGGGATTAGAAAAAGATGGAGGCGAGAGAGAGAGAGAGACAGAGAGGGAGAGAGAGAAGGAGAGAGAGGGAGGAGTGAGAGGGAAGAAATTCATAATACATAATAAAACAAAAGGTGT